>CM032232.1:10970000-11160000 GCA_019009955.1 Riptortus pedestris
TATATATATGTGTGTGTGTGTGTGTGTGTGTGTGTGTGTGTGTGTATAATTTGAAACGGACCTCATTTTCATCATCTAGTAGGTAGGATCGATGCAAATTTGGGGAAAAGTTTCGAAAATCGCGGCTTGAGTACAACCTCAATAGGGGGTTTCCTCCAGGAAAATTTGCTAATAAAATGATCAACAGCAGAATGCCTCGATAACCAGTATTTATTATAATATTCCTTTGGGTGGAATGCTTTTTGGGTAGAGTTTAGCCAGTATGTGTTAAACCATTAATCTTAATAATACTAGATTCAAGGACTCGTTTCCCGCGGGGGTAATAGGAATCAATGTGAACTCATTAAATAATATCTTTAATTCAATACAAGAACTTAATACACTATATAGTTAGAAATAGTCAGCAAAAATAAGCACAGAAGGGAGAGAAAAGGATTATTGAAATTAACAATGCAGTGTGGCTGCTCTACATAACTGAGTTGCATCATTAGTTTAAAAAAGTCAGTTATGCAGGGGCTGCGGAAACTAAGAAAAGTCCGTCTCGCAGGGGCTGCGGAAACTAAGAAAATTTCCCAGGAACTGTTAGCACAATACTATATCATCTCACAATATAATATCTATTTATAGGAGTAAAATAACCAACGAGTAGATGGGGGAAAATAAAAACTGTCTATCACGCAGTGGCTGCGTAAACTAAGCAGATTTCCCACGTGAAGTTATACAATAGAGAAATCTCCATAGGAGAGCCGAACGGTTACGGCAAAGGGCCAAACTAGCTTTTCGCGGGAAATTCAAAAATCCGGTATCGGCCCAAATTTCATAAAAATGCAAATATCTCGGTTAATATTCAAGATAGGGAATAAATGTATATAACAATATTTATAGTAATTTTAATTTGCAATAAGATTGATTCTGTACAATTTTTTGATCCGACGTATAGTAACGGAGATATTTCGAATTTTCGAAAATCCTCCCCTCTAAACCCCCCCTCCCACTGGTCCGATTTCAGCCGTTAACGAACTTAATCTTTCGTTTTACATTAAACGACTAAATTTCGAGTTTTGTAATTGTCGAGGACGACATATTTTGTGTTTGTGTCCCCTCTGTAATTTTAAGTTTATAGTAAATAATGCTCTACTATATTATAAACCTAGCATTAAGTAATGTAACCAGATTTAGTACGGGTAGCTGCCACGCGAGGGCAGCACCAGACAGAGGCTACCGGCGAGAGAGAGAGAGGGGAGCGTGGAGGGAGAGAGAGAGAGAGAGATAGAGCCAGACGCCAGGCTAATCCCCAAATCATTCTTATCGCCGAGTATTCAAGCTGTTCGCAGGCTTCGGGGATTAACCAAGGCAGTTCTGCCTAGACCTTCATCAAGGCTACATCTAGTGAGACAGTTCTCATCGGCCCAGCTGCTATCTCACCTCTCTTCGGCTCAGCTGCCGCTCCTCTCTTACAGCTACAGCCATCGCTGCCAGACATCCCGACCATGACAACGACTCTAGCGGACACCAAGTGTTCCCGGCCATCATTTTCTCTCTCTCTCTCTCTGTCTTCAGATAAGATATTATTATTATTATTATGTTAAGAGCTCATTAGTTGGCCAATTAGTTTGTAATATAATATTAAGTTTTATCATCATTAATTTCAAAGGGTTTAATTTTTTGTTATGTTATTTTGTCTAACTCACATGAGAAGAGGATTATTATTTTAGTCATTAAATTATTAATGCCCTACATTTTATTCATTTTTTTTTTATGATCTAACCCTCCTTCTCTGCTGCGACCAGCTATTTTATTTCTAGACGTGCCTGGTACTCAACCTCTCTATTGCGAGAGACAGGCCGGCCGTCAACATTGGTCCTCCGAGCGTGGATTGCAGAATTTATGGATTACAACATTATTATTAATTTTTTTTGAGCCTTTATTTATGTATTATGTTTCTGTGTGTGAATCCACAATATATTCCACAGCCTCGCCTCCCACGACCACCACTGGTTTAATCTATTAATTTATTTGATATTTTATTTCATTTTTGCTCGTTTTAACATATTTTATAAATGGATAAACCGGATTCAGAAACTGTGGCCCACATTAACGTCCTGAAGTCAAAACTTCGTGATACCACAGCAGAAATAAAGGGATACTGGGTAAAGGCCGACTAATAGCAAAGATGGCCACTCAAACTTTTCTTCATTTCCAAGGGTATGCTGCTTCCGCGAGCTGATTAGCCATTGCTTTTGACATGCTTCAAAGATTACATGGCAGAGGCTGCTGTGGAAGCCCACCTCGGCAGCCAAACATCCCTGCCTCATTTCCAAGCTGTGAATGAGGAGAAATTGCACACAGCGGCGAAGCGGTATTATTACGAGGCTTGTGCAATTTATGAGTCGCACATTGAAACCCAACTCCTGTTTCTGCTCCCTTAACCCAATAATGCAGAGGCTCTAACGCGAGTGCGTTAGCGGGTAGATCTCTAAATGAGTCCCGATCTGTCCGAGCGCGCCTCCCACAGATCAACCTCCCTGATTTCTCAGGGAAACCTGGGCGAATGGCCACCTCTTTCCGGGGACACATTTGTCTCCCTGATACATGGGGGGGGGGGTGGGGGGGTGGGACGCAGCCTAGCTTGTCCATACATTGAAAACAATTATCCACTTTTTTAGTTTCAATGTTTGAGAGGCCCCGCCTCTTTCTCTCGATCCGAAGTGTTCCTCTGATGGACTCAATTACGAACAGGCTTGGAAAATCTTGAAGGAGAATTTAACGGATGGACAAGAGACGCCTCGCCGGTGTATACTATTTGAAGACTATTTTAAATTATGTTCCGCTTCACAGGAAGCAGGCCAACTGCCAACAGCCTTAAGCATTTTATTTACAGTCGTTCTGGATTCCAGAGCGTCTCCGCTTTTAAGCAGTCTAGGAAATTCACAAAGGACGCGGAATGACTTTATCTTATTCCTATCCTGGTTACTTAGATGCCTGGATCCAGCAAACAGCGGGAAGGACTTTTTGAAAGGGAAGTTAGCTCACCTTCGAGTTTCCTCCATTCGACGCGGTTAGTGACCTTCATAAAGGCGGAGTGGAAAACTTTGGACTTGACGACCGACGATTACAAGAATCCTCCCCGCAGTCTTCTCTAAATTCATTCCAAGGATTCTACGATCGCTAATCTTCAAAGAAACAGACGACTAAAGGCTCAGGATTCCTTCGGCTCTTTTAATTCTGGAATCGCTCATCTTCAAGAACAGACGACTAAGGCTCAGGATTCTTCGCTCAGCTGTCCGGTTTGCAAGGCTCAGCACACCCTTTACCAGTGCTCTACGTTCCGCAGTTCTTCCCCAGGGGAAAGAAGAACGTTGTTGAAGTCATGGGCTGGACACTGCCTAAAACTGTTTATCACAAAAAACATAAAATTAATGCCTGCCATCGGAGAGGAGATGTCAGACATTGTGGAGAGAAAACATCATTCCTGGCTCCATATCCCCACTACTGGCAATGCTTCACCTACGGAAGGGATTCTAAAGGGTCAGGTAGCTTCATTAGGAGGCACGTCCCGCTCCGGAGAGGTCATTTTTGGGTACTGCCGTGGGGCTAGGATAATGGACGCACTAAGGGGCGTTTCCAAACCGTAAGAGTAGTCAACTTGATGCCGGAAGACCAACATTCCTTCATTACTAAGAGATGCGCCTCCCGGCCTTGGCCTCAAAATTTCAAGCTTTCTGCCCCGATTGTCCGCCCCGGAATCGGACGAGTGCAAACTTGCCCAAGGCACATGGGACACTCTCATGTACTCTCCGGCCGCGCTGCAGCACCGAAGAGTTTTTCACTGAAGCCATTGCTATGCGTGTCGTGGACATTACTGGGCATCTCCCACATTCAAGGCTTCCTTACCGAGGATGCATCAACCACTAGGCGCTTTCGAAATTGGCAGATCCAACCATATTGTGAAAAACCACAAGAGGTAGATTTAGCTCCTAGGTGCTGAAATTTATTTCGACTTTGATCACGGGGGGCAACCCAGAAGCATCAACGAACATCTCCCCAAGCTCGTCCCATCGAAATTTTGGACACATCGTTGTGGGAAGATGTAGCACTTTCTGCCCTACAAGGGTGATCATCAGGTATCACTAATTTTGTAAAAACCCCAGCCAGAAATTTCCGATGTGATGCAAAGGTTTTGGGAACTCGAGGGAAATTCCCAAGAAGAGGATTCTTTCTGAGAGGAAGCTGCAATGTGAGGAGCATTTTCTGTCCCACTCCACTATCGCCCTTCCTTGGTGGACGTTATGTAGTGGGCATTTGCCATTCAAATCCAGCATCAGACCAGTTGGAAAATCCACGGGCCACAAGCTTTCAGCCGCTTTCTTCAACCTGGAACAAAAGCTTTCTCGTCGTCCTGGTTTCAAAGACGAATATGTCAAAATTTCAATGGATGAATACTTGGAGTTGGGTCATATGCAAGAGGCGCAGACGGGCCACAAAGTATTTGATTCCGCATCACGCTGTCTCAAGGGTCGAAAAATGTGGACAAGACGAAGATACGGGTTGGTCTTTGATTGCTTCTTGCCAGGGTCAGAATGGCTCTCTCAATGATCATTTCATGGTGGGTCCTAAGTTGCAAAGAGGACCATATCAGGACATCGTGATTGGGTTCAGAGTTTACCCTGTAGTGCTCGTTGCCGACATCGTCAAGATATGTATAGGCAAGATTTTGGTTCCGACCCGAAAGACAGCAAAGGGACAGGCCCTACCAACACATTCTGTGGCGATCAGATTCCCCAGGAAGAGCTGGCTACCATGGAGCTCAACCACCGTCACATGCGGGGGAGAATTTCCTCAGCGTTTTTAGCAATCAGGGACGCTTGCATCAGTTAGTCGAAGACGAGGGGACATCGCTACCCTCTCGCTTGCCAAGGTGGTGAAGCGCTTGTTTATGCTACATGGACGACTTCGTAACTGGCGCCAACTTCTATTGAAGAAGCTGTGCAGCTCCCAGGATGTGTTAGTGAGCTTTCTACGGTTAGGGTAGGTTTTGAGCTAGGAAAATGGAAAGAGTAACTGTTTCAAGACTTCTTCCGGAGATCCTGAAGAATCCGTACTTTCGCTGTCCTGGAAAACGACGACGGAGGGTGCAAGATCCTCGGTCTAAAATGGTTCGCCACTTCCGGACGTACTTTACCTTCGACGTGGAAGAAGCCAAAACAACTCCACTTACGAAGAGGGGCATTCCTTCTCCACCCATAGCCCGCATTTATGACCCTCTTGGTGTTTTTATGCGCCAGTGGTACTCAAGGCTAAGACACTGCTGCAGAATGTCTGGCACGCTAAATGCGATTGGGATGAGCAGATTCCCTCGGCATCTTGGGTCCACCTGGTCGTCTTTTGCCGCCGAAGTACCCAGTCTCGCTAACGTGAAGATTCCACGACACATTCGCCTACCTGCCTCCTCAGCATCAATCGATTTGATCGGTTTCTCGGACGCCTCCCAGAGAGGATATGCTGCAGTACTCTTCATGAGAGTCTCTGTAGAAGATGCGTCGCAAACGTATCTGCTTAAAGCGAAAAGTGAACTCGCTCCCATGAAACTGACGTCCATCCCAAGGTTGGAGTTATGTGGGGCTCTTCTTTTTGCCCAGCTGCTAGAGTCATGCAGGAATACACTGGAAGAGCTCAGAATCCGACAAATTTTTTTATACCTGTGTCTCTTCATTTGTACGGTTACCAAGGCCGTGCATTTGGAGGTCGTCTCCAGTTGCTCCACGGAGGCTTTCATGGCCGCACTCCACGGACTTATTTCCAGGAGAGGTAGACCTCAGCACATTTATTCGGATTGCGGTACAAGCTTTGTAGGGGCGTCCGAAGAATTAAAGAGATTTGCTGCATGGTACAAGCCAGAGCCTGCTCAACAATGTGTCCATGATTTCGCTGCTCAGAGAGAAATTCAATGGCATTTTAACCCTCCTCATTCACCGCATTTCGGAGGAATCTGGGAGGCCGGGATAAAGAGTGCTAAGAATCTGCTAAGTAAGAACCTTGCCAACACCCCGCTTACTTATGAGGAGTTAGCTACGCTCTTTTGTAGGATAGAAGCAGTTATGAATTCACGACCTCTATGTCCCTTGGACGAGGAACCGGCAACTATGGAGTGTTTGACACCTGGTCACTTCTTAGTTGGGCGCGCACTAACGGCCCTGTCAGAAACTTCTCTAGCCGGCTTGAATGAGGGCCGGCTCAGACGCTGGCAGCTCATACAACAGAGGGTCCAGCATTTCTGGTCACAATGGAAAACTAGGTACCTGCACGATCTGCAACAGCGGCAAAAATGGACAACTCCGCGTCCCAACCTGGAGGTCGGCGACCTGGTGATTTTAAAGGACTCAATTACGCCTCCCTCTAGGTGGCCATTGGCTCGGGTGATTGCCACGCATCCAGGAACGGATGGCATTGTACGGGTCGTCACCATCCGGACTCCTACCGGAACTTACAAAAGGCCAGTGGTAAAGGTCGTCCCACTGCTTCTGCCCAACGATTAATAGATTAAATAAAGTTTTTCTTTGCATAAAAACTTTGGTGGGCGGCATGTCGAGGACGACATATTTTGTGTTTGTGTCCCCTCTTTAATTTTAAGTTTATAGTAAATAATGCTCTTCTATATTATAAACCTAGCATTAAGTAATGTAACCAGATTTAGTACGGGTAGCTGCCACGCGAGGGCAGCACCAGACAGAGGCTACCCGGGAGAGAGAGAGAGAGAGCGTGAGAGAGAGAGAGAGAGAGATAGAGCCAGACGCTAGGCTAATCCCCAAATCATTCTTATCGCCGAGTCTTCAAGCGGTTCGCAGGCTTCGGGGATTAACCAAGCCAGTTCTGCCTAGACCTTCACCAAGGCTACATCTACTGAGACAGTTCTCATCGGCCCAGCTGCTATCTCACCTCTCTTCGGCTCAGCTGCCGCTCCTCTCGTACAGCTACAGCCATCGCTGCCAGACATCCCGACCAGGACAACGCCTCAAACGGACACCACGTGTTCCCCGGCCATCATTTTCTCTCTCTCTCTCTCTGTCTTCAGATAAGATATTATTATTATTATTATGTTAAGAGCTCATTGGTTGGCCAATTAGTTTGTAATATAATATTAAGTTTTATCATCATTAATTTCAAAGGGTTTAATTTTTTGTTATGTTATTTTGTCTAACTCACATGAGAAGAGGATTATTATTTTAGTCATTAAATTATTAATGCCCTACATTTTATTCATTTTTTTTTATGATCTAACCCTCCTTCTCTGCTGCGACCAGCTATTTTATTTCTAGACGTGCCTGGTACTCAACCTCTTTATTGCGAGAGAAAGGCCGGCCGTCAGTAGTAATGATCAAACAAAAATTGCGACCGCTAGAGCGGTGACAGACAAATATATATATTATATATATATATATATATATATATATATATATATATATATATATATATATATATAGTTTGGTTCAGACCTTATTTTTGTCTTCTTCTGAATAGGACCAATGGACATTTGAAGATTATTTTCGTAGATCGCATCATGAGTACAACCTCAATAGCTGATTTCCCTCAAGGGAGTTACGAACTAAATGCATAGAATAACAATTTTAGAACATCAATATTTTAACAAGTTGGAACTATAACATTTTACGATCCAAGTAATAATAACGAAACATTTTGAATTTTCTATTTCCCCCTCTGAACCCCCACCATTCCAAGTCCGCTATCCTATTGGACCTCGGGCATATCAACAAATCACAAAATAAAAACATTATCGTTTTCACAGATTCTTTATGTACCTTCAAGCACTGTAAATGTTTACACTAATCTCCCAACGGCCCAAAAAATAAAACGAGAGCTTATCAGTTAAACACACTACATTCTATTGGTTGCCAGGACACGAAAAGTTAGGGCTGAGTGAAATTGCGGACTTAGAGACAAATCAAGCAGCTTAAATACTTGATTATGAACAAATAGATGTACTACACGAAGAAAAACAAATCGCCTCATCTTAGAAGCATCGCAAACCGACTGGACTAACACAAGTACTGACAACAAACTACCAACTATTAGGAAAATTATTTGCACAAGATTAAAAAAATGAAAAGGATTAGGTCAGTCAAATGGACTACCTACTTAGTAAAATGATGTTCATGAACGAAATTTTGAATAACGGCAAAGGAATTTCATCAGAGCCGAGTGCTTCGTTCTCATTCATGTCCTCTGCCTTTCTGCTTTTTAAGTGACCTCCCCACCCCTCCATCTTGCTCATTCTTATTTACTCTCTCACTTGTCAGATGTTTCCTCATTATCCACTACGTACATTATGCGTTCGCCATTATAGGGGGAGCTCTAAGTTCAAAGGGTTTAATGAATAGACCGCGCCCCAGTAAAAATGTATTAAGGAACTTTCAGGGCTCAATTATTGCTACGCGAAATACGCGCGTTTAATATTTTAAAAAGTCCGTCGCGCAGGGGCTGCGTAAACGATGCAAATATTCCAAGTGAAGTTTTACAATATTAAATGAACAATGACAAAAATGAAAACGAGAAATCTTTCAGTAAATTTAAAAACGTCAATTACAGAATGCGTCTGAATTTTTAACAAAGAGGTCAGCCGTCTGCTCAGAGCTGAATAGACAGATAGAAATTTTTTGAGTTGGTGTTCTGGCGGGTGGAAGTGACTTCTAATGTAGGTAGATGAAAAAACTGGCCACGCTTCCACTGTAATAATTTATTAAAACGACAGAACGCTTACTGTACTATACTGCTCAAAAATGAATAGGGATATTGGTTATTTTTTCTTATCCTATTAATTTTAATTAAATCGATCTTAATTAAATTTCTTTTTTATGGGGGAAAAAGACAATAATTTCTAATAAATATTAATGATATTTATAAAAAAAAAAAATATATGCAAGGTCCCAAAAATACCACAAAACAGGCAATATCCCTATTCATTATTGAGCAGTTTAGATATAGTACCTTAATATTTCTCAATAAAATTTATATATTATATCCAGATATATTTCAGTTTTTGTTTTTCTTTCCGGACAAGAATATTTCTATCTAGTGTAGGTAGATGAAAGAAATGGCCAGGCTTAAACAGTAACAATTTATTAAAACGACAGAGCGCTTTCGATGCAGTGCATCATTATTAGTGCCCTGCTGACACTAAAACAATGATTTCTTATTTCTATTTAAATATTTTAAATAAAGGGTAAAATAGATAACATATAACAATAAAAAAAAGTCCGTCACGCAGGGGCTGCGTAAACTTAGCAAATTTCCCTCGTTGAAGTTTAGTAATAGATAAATCTACATACTGGTAACACAACAGCACCGTGAATAAATATTAACGGAAATAAGAAATGTTTCATCCAATTTCAATAACCTGCCCGACAGGATACGCGTTATGTTAGAAATGAAAACAAACGGTCCTGCCCGTTTCACACCGGAAAGAATAACAATTTCTGAAAAATATCTGAATATAACATATTAATTTTATTGAGAACTATTTACTATATCTAGTACAGTAATTAACACTAAGTCAGAATAATTGGGTTATCTCAATCAATCCAATGTTAGTAAGTCCCAAAACCTTACGGACTGGGGGGGGGGTTGGTGGGGGGGGGTCACAGGACATATTTGCATGCCCTCGTATAATAAAGGTCCTCTTCAATAAACAACTTTTGGTATTTACACACTTCGAATAATGTTATTTATTTAATGTAGCAGAGTATTGTTTATGTAACCAGAGTAGAAGTGGCGGTTTGCTGATTGGCTAGAAAACGGAAAAATGGCAATGTTTTTATATTTTTTTTTTTTTTTTTTTTTCGGTTAATATTCAATATAGAGAATAAATGTATATAACAATATTTATAGTAAATTTAATTTTCAATAAGATTAGTTCTACACAATTTTTCAAACCGACTTACAGTAATGGATATATTTCTACTTTTCGAAAATTCCCCAATCTAAACCTCCCCTCCCACTGGTCCGATTTCAGCAGGAAACGACCTATCTTCTTTTTAACTAAAACGATTAAATACAGAAGAGAAAGACAATTAAACAAAAAATGCGACCGCTAGCGTGTTAACAAGAGAAATATATATATATTATATATTTGAACGGACCTCATTTTCGTTATCTCCTGGCTAGGATCGATGGACAAAAACGCGTCATGAGTACGACCTCAATAGCTGATTTCCTTTTGGGGAATTTCGTATTCCTGGTAGGACGATGAATTTGAAGAAATTTTTCGAAAATCGCGTCATGAGTACGACCTCAATAGCTGATTTCCTTTTGGGGAAATCTGCTAAAACTAACTTTCTTAGAACAAAATAATGACTACACATAAAACCAATGATGCATATATCAAAAAAGGCATTTGTTGTTATATCTTAGAAATTGAAGTAAATAGTAATAGCATAAAGGACATTAGAGAAACTCCATTCTACTAATAAAACTTAACAGAAACGTTTTAAAGACCGGAGAAGAGGACAAAGAAAGCGCACACATTTCTTTGTTGTTCAAAGGTGAGAAAAGAAATAGAAAGTGAGAGAGAGAAGGGAACCTACCCGGAAAGCCGAAGGTCCTGAATGGTAAAAACCGGACCGCATGTGACCACTTAGGAAGTATAGGAGACTAGAGTCTCAGAAATACTGTTATTGTGGAATATAACGTAATAAATTTCCATTGAAAAAATATCTTGCTATTTCATAATCACTCTAATTTTAGCAATCCAAAAAAAAAATAGGGTCAAAATAACGTATTTGCAAGCGTCTCGTAGAATGAAGGTCTCCTGAAAACTATATTTGGTAATTAACCTTTGGATGAAGTGATTCATCGATCGATGTAGGAGATCCCATGTTTAATATGACATGAGTAGGATCCTCTGATATATTGCTCTGCTGAGTGGGGGTTGAGTTGTTATTACGTGTAGAATATTTTCTGTTGATATAGATGTGAATTTATTGTGTGAATGGAGTCTCAGTTATGTTGTTTGAATCTAAGAAGGAAAGCAGTATTGACGTGAGTATAGACAAACATCTATAGAACATTAAATTAGCAATAACTTTGGTTCTATATCATTTTTCCATCCGACGAAGAATAACAGAACATTTTTGAATATTTGAAATTCCTCCTCTAACCCCAGTCCCATTTCAGCTGTTTACGAATTTCACATTTATTTTCATATAAAAGTTTTAATGTTGACTTTGGTGACGATTAAATAAAATTAGCGCCTAACAAAGCGTTGACAGGGAGGGAGAAGGATATACATGATATGTGTGTTGAACGGACCTTTTTTTGGTCAACTTAGGGGTTAAGTAGTAGGTGTAGGAATAGGTGAAGATTATTTCTAGAAGATGAAGTGGGTTCTCAGAAAAAATTACGCCCCGTGAATTCTTTAGGGAAAATCTGCTAATTATATTAATTAAGTACTATATTATTTAATTTCTTATCCCGATTTTTGTTATGTACTTCAATGACATTTTTGGAATTCTAGAGTGCCACATTGTTTGAAATCCCTGTTAACCAAGGAGGAACTGGAATGAGTTGTACAAAGAGTATTGACTCACCGAGTTATTTTGTACGAGAGAAGTTGCCAGATTCGGAATTTTTACTCTCGATGGTACTGTCAGAATTTTGTGGCTCAAGTTAACATATCCACATGATGCTAACGAGCTCTGTCATGAAGCAAGTGGGATATTCCAGTAGTTAAGCTCTACGCATCTGCTAAAAAACTGTATCAACTTGTCTAAGACTGAGGCATTAAAGAAAAAAGTCCGTCACGCAGGGGCTGCGTAAACTAAGCAGATTTCCCACGTGAAGTTTTACAATAGAGAAATCTGCCTAATAACAACTGTAATAGAAAGAAACCTCTAAACCTAAAACATTATTTAGGGCGTAATAACCCAGTAGTTTCTAGCCCCGAAACACAGTTAACCTAACCTCTAAACCTATTCACGAGGGACGGATAGTTATGGAAAAGGCCGCCAGAGCTCTCGGCGGAAAGTCCGAACATAGCCTACTGGTACCACACGCAGAATACAAATGCAAATATCTCGGTTAATATTCAAGATACAGAATAAATGTATAGAACAATATTTATAGTAAATTTAATTTGCAATAAGATTGATTCTGTACAATTTTTCGATCCGACGAATAGTAACGGGGATATTTCGAATTTTTTAAAATCCTCCCCTCTAAACCCCCTCCCACGTGGTCCGCTTTCACCCGATAACTAACTCTATCTTTCTTTTTACATAAAACGACTAAATATAGAGTTTGGTAACTATCAAACAAAAATAGCGACCGCTAGAGCGGTAACAGACAAATATATATATATATATATATATATATATATATATATATATATATATATATATAGATATATATTTACAGTTTTGAACAGACCTCATTTTCGCCATCTAATAGGTAGGATCGATGGACATTTGAAGAAAAATTTCGAAAATTCCGTCATGAGTACAACCTCAATAGCTGATTTCCCTTAAGGGAAATCTGCTAATAACTTATCAAGTAAGTTGAATGATTTGGAGGAATTGATAACCGACTTTGTCATATCGTACTTTCATAAGACCTTTGATAACGGCTGTAAAGAATAGAATAGTTATTTATTATACAAGTGACGAAAGTAGATCATTTTACAACTCGAGTGAAACGTTTACCCACACGAGCGAAGCGAGTCTGGTAATTTCACGAGAGTTGTAAATTCTACTTTGGATGTTTTGAAGATTTTTGTATTTTTTTTGTAGGTTATAAGCATGGTTGTGAAAGGTTATAAGCATAGTTATAAAACAACTAGTGATGATTGTGAAGTAGTGCAGTTATAAACAAGTGCAGGTTATAAACAAGGAAGGTAATTATTATTATATTTAAATTTTAAAATATATTGATTATTTCCACAAATAATTCATTCACATTTCAATTTATTTTGTTAAAATAAATTCTTAAAACATTTAAAACAGTTATTTTTTAATTTATACTTACTAATTAAGAAGTCAATTCACTTTCTTCACTCTATTGCAAAATGTTTCACTTTCTTCACTCATTTCAGTTTAGTAATGTTACCATTATTCAACGATTACAGAAAAAAATAATTACCGCATCACGATATTGACGGCATTAGGTTGTCAATTTGACGAGTCGTACATATCAATACATAATTGGGTTGTGGCTGATGCCGTGTGTTGAATACAGCTGTGCTCTATATTCAACCGGCGCAGCATCTGATAAGAGTCCGTATTGTACTGATTATTCGAGGCTGCTTTGATAACAAACAACAGACCGCTCCTCTCTCTCTCTCTCTCTCTCTCTCTCTCTCTCTCTCTCACACACACACACACACACACACACACACACACACACACACACACACACACACACACACACACACACTCTCTCACTTCATCTCATAGTCTCTTTGCCTTGTGGATGAATTGAGCTCCCACTAAATTCAATTTACTCTTCTCCTATCAATCCGCAGTGATTTGCTAATAATTACTCCCATTATTTCGAGAGATCAGTAATTTATAACAAAACATTTTTCCTAGACAAAATAAAACGAAAATAACTGTACAAAACCGCACAAAGAATGTTAGCATGCCGCTTTACTCATGGATAGGGAACAATTGTTATTTATCTCAGGAGTATGATGGATGGTAGAAGAATCAATTGATAAGGATCAATAAATTATAAATTTTTATTATGGAGAGTGCACTTTCGTAGTCAACTCTCCATCGTCAGTGCCTGCAATAACCGCCGGGCGTTGACTCCGAAAGTGCACTCTGCATAATATTAAAAAGTCCGTCACGCAGGGGCTGCGTAAACTAAGCAGATTTCCCACGTGGTTATACAATAGAGAAATCTCCTTACGAGGGCCGAACAAGCTTTAGGCGGGAAACTCCGTCCTACGTTATCGGCAAAAATTTAATAAAAAATGCCAATATCTCGGTTAGTATTCAAGATAGAGAATAAATGTATAGAACAATATTTATAGTAAATTTAATGTACAATAAGATTGGTTCTATACACTTTTGTGATCTGATGTATGGAGATATTTCGAATTTTCAAAAATCCCCCCTCTAAACCCCCCTTCCCACTGGTCCGATTTCAGCCAAAAAAATTGCGACCGATAGTGCGTTAACAGACATATATATAAAATTGTAACCTCTGTCTGTACATTGATTTTTTTCGCGAAATTTCACGATAACTTTTCGTTTCACATGTCCTAGACTCAATAACTGCATTTTGATTCTTTGGTGTCTGTTTGTTTGTTTGTTTGTTACCTGTTTACGCTTAAACGGCTGAACCCAATTTCATGAACCTTGGTATTTATATTACTACTAACCCAACTTAGACAGTAGGCTATATTAATATTCTCTGAGGCAAACAGGAGTGGGGGTTATAAGGGAGTCCTGAAATTAAAAATAGCGATATGCATTTCCTATTGGTTTTCGACAAATATGCATATTACAAAAGTTGTTTATTTTGTTATTTGGATTAACTTTTGTTATATTTACTTTGGTTGTATACAGAAATATAAATGAGTTATACGCTAAAAACTACACCGGGAGTCAACAATTTTATTTGGCACAAAAGCCTCAACCGAATTAAACAAAACTCGGTATGTGAATTTGCACTACCTCCTTCATGATCATAAGATATACTAACATTTCTAAGGACGAGCAGGAGTGAGGGTTGTAAGGGAGGCCAGAAATTAAAAATAGTGATATATCTTGATGTTATTGAAACAAATATGTACTATCATTACAATGGTTATATCATTATGACAAAAGACAATATGCGTTTAAACTCGATATGATTACTTAAATTGCAAGGAGGGCAGCGATCTCTTCCCTCACCTAGCTTTTTGAATATAAATGAAATTATTTTTAGGGTTTCTCTATTATTTAATTCCATCAGGCAGATAAATTATTAAAATGATATTTTAGATCAATAATTTAAGGAAACCAATGTTGATGCAGGAGCAGACGTCGACGGGAGGCTAAATCAGTTAATTGAGTTTACTTATTTCCTGTGAAATCCTGGCATTACTGGAAGTTATTTCCACTGATTGTGAGATTTACTATTACAAATATTATCTTATGTACAAATCTATGCTTAAACTATATGTGCTCGGATTGGTTTTGCCCAAAAATATGTGCATTAGAGATATTATTTAATTATAATAAATGGTATTCATGATTATGGTGTGGATTATTCAAAAACGGTGAGTCACAAAAAGTGGAGAGGAATAGATTAAGAACAAATTTTCATTTATTCATCATAACTAAAATTTCTATTCTATTAGACCAGAAAAGTTACCCTTAACGATTAGTTAATTCGGAAAAACAATGTCTTGGAGGGAAGCGTAATTGAACACATTGAAGTCTTGCTTTAAAAATACCATCATTAGTGAGCTTACAAATATTTCCTGGGCATCACCGGGTACATTAACTAGTATATATATATATATATATATATATATATATATATATATATATATATATATATATATATATATATATATAAGAGAGAGAGAGAGAGAGAGAGAGAGAGAGAGAGAAAGAGAGAGAGAAAGAGAGGGACACAGCTGTAACATTCCAATCACTTCCAACCTGAATTTCGTCCACTATTATCATTGACATCGATCTATTGGTTTTGTATTGACTCTCTGTTCTGATTGTAAGCTAGATCAATTATGTTTAAAACCACCATATTTTTGATACGCCCTGATGTGAAAGTCTCAAAGAAAGCGGTGTTAAAAATGCAGCCGGTGAGATGGGGGCTTTAGCCGGGAGCTGAGAGCTTTTACAACTATAAAGCTAAAACTTTTAGCCAGTTCTCACTCTCTAAAGGCGTGACAAGAAACAGTAATTTTCCCAACCAGGGGGAAACTTGATTTATATATATTCTCTCAAAAGCAATTTCAGTTTATCACTTCTTTCTGATAATATTTTTATGGTACGCTTTATCTACTGGTTCCTTCAGAAAAAGAGATTTTAGCAGATTTCCCTTAAGGAAAATCAGCTGTTGAGGTTGAACTCATGACGCGTTTTTTAAGGAGATGGCTTATATATGATTTTTTTTTTTAAATTAAAGAATCCATTCATTTTCCCGTATATTTGTTTCAACGATAATTTTGTTGTATACAACTATTATGTTGCAGCATTTTTGAGTAAAATATGCCTTTTCCGAATTAAAGATTTTTGCATTATTCGGCTAAAGGGTACGTCAAATCGAAAAATTTGCCGGTACAAGCTCGTTTTAGATTTTGATTTTCTACAAGAAAACCGGCATAAAAGTAGGGCATTCCATTGGAAATTCCAAAGTTAAGGTCGGTGGAGGAGTACTGGGGAAGGTTACGAGGTTGACTATGGTCCGAATGGATTCTTCAGGCGACCTAATCTTGGCACACAAAGTTTCATCCTCGTAAAAATAATTGGAGATTTTTTGGGTTGGCACGGGAACTTGGGTTACCATAAAACATATATATATATATATATATATATATATATATATACTAGATAACCCGGCAAACTTTGTTTTGCCTTATAAATTATTTCTAGTTTCTAGATAAATTCTAGTGTAGATAAAAAGTAATTTAATTATTATAAGTGTGTATGTATGTGGTATTATTGCGTTGAAATAGGCATGGAGCGCTAATGAACGATAAGGGAATATAGTATATAACCAAACGCCAAAACAATTATTATTTTGGTTATGTTATTGTAGTTTATTTCTTAAAATTACATATCACATATTAATTACGACAGTAACACTAACAAACAACATCTATCTTTTAATGCTATAGCGTGAACAATATTTTTTGTTAGCCCATTTTTAGCGAGCACAAACAAACTGGATGATTTACCCACTCGAGAGCATGCTACGTAAATTGCCCGTGTGAAAAACATGGTGTACTCAAATCTAAGCCACATATAGACATCGTTTGGCCAATTGCAAATGTCAATATTTTAATCGAAGTACAGTTAAAACACTATAGTTGATCAGTTATCGAGTGGGATGATAATGATTAAATTACTAAAATGGCTATAAAAAATAGGGGCTGGTGATAAAAAAGTAAAAATTTAGAATTGTATGTATTTTTTAATGCCACATTATAAAAAAATAAAAACAAAAAAATATTGTTCAAAAATTAAAAAAAAAAAAATGTTAAGGGTGAACAACCCTTATCACTTAGGGGTATGAAAAATAGATAGTAGCCGATTCTCAGACCTACTGAATACGCATATAAAATTTGGTAAAAATCGGTAAAGCCGTTTCGGAAGAGTACGGTAACTAACATTGTGAAGTAAATTTTATATATTAGATATATATATATATATATATATATATATATATATATATATATATATATATATATATATATATATATATATATGTGTGTGTGTGTGTGTGTGTGAGTGTGTGTGTGTGTGTGTGTGTGTTACCACTCTAGCGGTCGTAATTGTTGTTTAATCGTTACTAACTCGATATACAAACGTTTTATGTAAATAGAAAGGTCAAGTTCGTTAACGTCTGAAAAATCATAGTTATGATACGTCAGATCGAAAAAGTGTTCATAACTAATCTTTTTAAAAATTAAATTCCCTATTAATGCTGCCATATTTTCTCTTTAATATTCAATATAAACCGAGATACATGGATTTGTTTGTTTTCATCCTTCAAAAAAAAAACCCATTCCTATTCATATCATATAAAAAATAAGCTGATATATCATGAACCATTTAATTCTAAGCTTAAATACCAAATACTGTTTTCAAGAGACCGTTATTAAGCGAGATATATAGACAAAGTCGTTGTTACATCAATTAAGATCTTAAGAATAAGTTCTTGTTTCGAAATAGTATATTTCGTAGCAAGGGCCGAAAGTGGGCGTTTGCCGTCCCAGAGTTTTTTTTTTGACCGAGACGTAGTCGAGGTCATGAAAGTTCGAGGGCGGTTCAATAAGCACTTTGAGCCCGAAGGCACGAACGCTATTTTTCACCACACTACAATAAAAAATTAATACGATATTAACATTAATCAAAAACAAGAATTTTCTTTTGGTGCCAAAGTGCTATTCCCCTCTTTGTTATGAAGGTTATCATTGTGGTTATAGGGGACATGATGAAATGTTTAATCGTATGGGTTTGTTTTACGTTTTGTTATTATGTAAGTTTAATTAAAGAGAGCATGAACATATGTGTGTTTCATTTAATACAACTGATATATTTCAAAATGCTAAAAAAAGTTTAGTTCGTTTCATTTTTGATTTATAGAAATGTTAATTTAAAAGTGCTACAATTTATGGCTGTTTTGAAAACATATAATACCCTTTTGAAGATTTCTTAATTACTTTGTTTTTTGTTTGACACATTCCCACTTTTACTCGTAGTTAGATTGTTTTCTGATTAATATATCCTCTTGAAAATCTTCAAATGTAAATCATCGTTGTAAGAGAGACTGATTTTCATATTCAATTGTTCCAAAATCGATATTGATGTCGAAGGCGATGGACCAGTCACTTTACTAAACAGTCGGTTAGAAATTCCATTTCGATAATGAATAACTCTTCGTCATACCTATTCTTTTGAATTTTGCTGGTAATCAAAATCTGCCATGATTTCTTTTGCTATTCTATTTTATAGATTCTGATATATTATTAGCCATAATGTATAAAATAACTAAACAATAATAATACGAGCAAAACAAAACTAATATAATGTATTATAATGAAATGTAATGAATTAAAATTTATAAAACAGGTGATTTTGCCGGGGGGGGCCCCCCCCCTAGGGCGAAATATTCATTTTCGGGCCCTAGGGCGGCCGAAGTGTACGCTTTCGGACCCGCAAAATTAGGTGTGGTAAAACAGGTTGATTACATCGCGTATGAGTGATGAAAATGTTTAATTGTTTTCGCATACTCGATATGTATCCGTTTTTGCCATCACCTAAGATGGTAGCTTGATTAGTGGAAATTCACAAATATCCATTATTGTCAGTTGGATCGTAAAATGTCATAGAACTAAAGTTATTAAGATACAGATAGTCGAAACTTAGTCCTGTAAATAAACTAATGTTATATGTACAAAGCCTGCATCAGATCAGTATTAACATATACTTGCCCTATTTGGAGCTATATCAAACAATAATTTAAGAAAGCGACAAAAGGTCCGTCACGCAGCGGCTGCGTAAACTAAGCAGATTTCCCACGTGAAGCTATACAATAGAGAAATCTCCATACGAGAGCCGGACAGTTACGGCAAAAGGCCGAACTAGCTTTTCGCGGGAAATTCAAAAATCCGTTATCGGCCCAAATTCCATAAAAATGCAAATATCTCGGTTAATATTCAAGATAGGGAATAAACGTATATGTTACCGGCAAAGTATGAAATCCAGGCATTATATAGAATGCCTAGGCATTCTATATAATGCCTACGCGGTTTGGGCAAAGTATGAAATGCACAACACATTACACACATTGCCTAGGCATTGTATAGAATGCCTAGGCATTCTATACAATGCCCGTTGTTTTTAGGCAAAGTATAAATTACAAAGGTTTCGAGTTTACTTTATACACTTTACCTAGGTAATGTGAATAATACTACAAAATTGGTTAAAAACATGTTTTTACAGTATTGAAAACTATTTATTTTATAAAGTATAATAAGTGATATTGATGATATTTACATACTTGGAACTACTTGTTGCAGCAAGGTAGAGAACTGTGACACTTAGAGTTGCATTTTCGTTGCTCTTTAACACATTTACACTTTTTATTTTGACATTTAGTTATACACGAACATTTCACAAAACCTTGCCCGCTTCCTGATGATTGGGATGTAGCGGCAGTTCGCAGTGCAGTTTCTTCATCGGGAACGTCTTCAGCTCGTACGAAGCTCTTCTGGCATACTGTGAATTGAGACCTTGAATAAAGTTGTTTTAAAACTCCACTAGTTGTACCCAATTTGTAAAAGCCGTCATCTGTTACATTCATGACCACAGCCAAAATGTTCCTCGACCCTCCTCGTCCTTTATCGACGTCAGGGATTGGGACACGAACGGTTGCTCCTTCAGGTGCTGGGGGAAACGTTTTATCTGAATCACTTTTCATTTTTTTTGCCTGAACTTCGAGGCAAGATTTTGATCTTACGCTGTCCCGGGAAGGGAAGTTGTAACATGCAAGCCACGCTCGGTCCCACTGATGGGCAACGCGCTATGGAGGTAGGGAGGGGGTCTGGTGTGGCGAGCAAGTTGTAACATGAAAGCCACGCTCGGTCCCACTGATGGGCAACGCGCTATGGAGGTAGGGAGGGGGTCTGGTGTGGCGAGCAAGTTGTAAAATGAGAGGGGGTCTGGTGTGGCGAGCAAGTTGTAACATGAAAGCCACGCTCGGTCCCACTGATGGGCAACGTGCCGTGGAGGCAGGGAGGGGGTCTGGTGTGGCGAGCAAGTTGTAACATGAAAGCCACGCTCGGTCCCACTGATGGGCAACGTGCCGTGGAGGCAGGGAGGGGGTCTGGTGTGGCGAGCAAGTTGTAACATGAAAGCCCCTCTCTGACCCACTGATCGGCAACGTGCCGTGGAGGTAGGGAGGGGGTCGGGTGTGGCGAGAACTAGGGCGGCCAAGTACTTGGGTGCTCCCGGCTCCAACAACTGTTGTTCATACTTTGCCTAAAGCTCAGCAGGCATTCTATAAAATGCCTAGGCAAAGTATGAAATACGCTTTATTTCATACATTGCCTAGCGAATTTAGGCATTCTATACAATGCCTGATTTTACACTTTGCCGGTAACATAAATAACAATATTTATAGTAAGGCCTCCCTTATAACCCCCACTCCCGTTTGAACTAAAAAAAATTAATATAGCTTATAATCATGGAAGACCCTGTACTTTGTTATACGAAAAAAGGGAATATAACTAGAGTTACTCTAACTAACAAAATAAACAATTTTTTACCCCTGTGCAATGTTGACTGAAAAACCAATAGAAAACGAAATATCGCTATTTTTTAATTTTAGGCCTCCCTAACAACCCCTCCACTCCTGCTCCATCTGCCAGGCTGATTTGGGAATCTAAACCATCCAGGGCGTCACCCAAACGCATACAAAATAATTCATTCAATTCACCAATTTTTATAATGTAATTATTGAACAAACATAGTTTAAATAAATTCCCACATTAGAGGGATACTCCGCGTGTAAAACAGAAAAAAAATCACACAAATATTAGTAAATATTAATTTTCATTTCAATGATTATAGATCTGGGTCCTCAGATCCTCAAACATATGTAATGATTTTCGATTTTATAAATGATTGGCTTTTTATCACAATTGAGGATACTTAATTATTTATTTGCACTCACTTTAACTAACCGGAGTTACCAGTGAAACCAGAAATGTCCTGATGTCGTGCAGATTAGTATCTGACACTTCGGTTCAAGAGGGATTATTCATTTATTTACTTTGGAGCATTCGCTACGAGACCATGTTGCTCTGATAACAAAAAAGTCCGTCACGCAGGGGCTGCGTAAACTAAGCAGATTTCCCACGTGAAGTTATACAATAGAGAAATCTCCATACGAGAGCCGAACAGTTACGGCAAAGGGCCGAACTAGCATTTGGCGGGAAACTCAAACGTTCGTTAACGGCCCAAATTAAATACAAAATGCAAATATCTCGGTTAATATTCAAGATAGAGAATAAATGTATTGAACAATATTTATAGTAAATTTAATTTGCAATAATATTGATTCTATACAATGTTTTGATCCGATCAACGTATAGTAACAGAGATATTTCGAATTTTCGAAAATCCCCCCTCTAAACCTCCCCTCCCACTGGTCCGATTTTACCCATTAACGAACTTGATCTGTCTTTTTGCATAAAACGTTTAAACATCGAGTTAGGTAATGATCAAACAAAAATTACGACCGCTAAAACGTTAACAGACATACAATAGAGAAATTTTACGAGAGTCGAGCAGTATAAGGAAACAGCCCAAACTAGCTTTTTGGCGGGAAAGTCACGGCCTGCCGTTAGCCGCCCAGATTCTAATAAAAATGTCAGTTGATATCTCGGTTAAATATTCAAGATAGAGAATAAATGTATTGCAATAAGATTGATTCCAGTACAATTTATCGAATCCAACGTATAGTAACGGAGATATTTCGAATTTTTTCGAAAATCCAAACCTTCTCTAAACCCGCCCCCCCCACCCCCCCCCCCCCCACCCCCCCTCCCTCTTGTCCGATTTCAGCCGTTAACGAACTCTATATTAATCTTTTCATTTTACACAAAACACCTAAATATCGAGTTTGGTAAACGAACAAACAAAAATAGCGGACCACTGCTAAGAGCGGTAACAGACAAGTATAGTTTTGAACTTACCTCATTTTCGTCATCTACTAGGCAGGATCGATGGACATTTGAAGAAAAAATTCGAAAATTCAGTCATGAGTACAACCTCAAGAGCTGATTTCCCTTAAGGGAAATCTGCTAAAGGCCACCACGCAGGGGCTGCATTTACTAAGCGCATTTCCCACCTTCTGGAATAACACGTTTGTGATCTCGTCTTATCACATATTCTCTATTTATTTGTAATTACCATTGAGTAAAGGGGGGGGGGTACTACTGAAGGCAGAAAGCAAGTACTGTATGTACGAATAACTCGTTCAATACCTGAGGTATGGAAAAAATGCATAGAACAACAATTGTAGAACATCAATAGTTTAACAAGACTGGTTCTATAACTTTTAGCAGATTTCCCTTAAGGGAAATCAGCTATAGAGGTTGAACTCATGACGGAATTTTCGAAATTTTTCTTCAAATGTCCATCGATCCTACCTAGTAGATGAGGAAAATGAGGTCCGTTCAAAACTGTATATTTAATATATAGTAAATATATATATATATATATATATATATGCTATATAATATATTTAACTTGTTAGCCAATCTAGCGGTCGCAATTTTTGTTTGAATTGGTTACCAAACTCGATATTTAGTCGTTTTTATGGTATAAGAAAAGAATACGTTTCGTTAATGGCTGAAATCGGACCAGTTGGGAGGGGGACTTTAGAGAGAAGGATTTTCTAAAATCCGAAATATTTCCGTTACTATAGGTCGGGTCGAAAACTTTTATAGAATCAATCTTATTGCAAATTAAATTTACTATAAATATTGTTATATACATTTATTCTCTATCTTGAATATTAACTGAGATATTTGCATTTTTAAGAAATCGGGGCGGATAACGGATGAGAGTAAAACTTCACGTGGGAAATCTGCTTAGTTTACGCAGCCCCTGCGTGACGGACTTTTTATGTTCCAAATAATAATAACGGAGATATTTTTACCCCTCCCTCTCTCTATCTCATGATATAACAGCTTATTCTTCGTGTGGCATGAGTAGGAGTTGGGGTTTGCTGCAGGCTGGAAACAGAAAACTCCAAAGATCTCGGTTAATATTCTTGATCGAGAAAATATTTGTATAACAAAATTTATAGCAGTTGGTAGCGGTGTAGAAGTGGAGAGTTGAAATGTGGGAACTTGTGTAGAAGTTGGGGGTTGGAGATTCCACTATGACTTTTAATATATATGAAGGGTGTCCCCCCTCACCAACCACCCTCGCCCTTTATACACTCTCTTTAGTATTACCGCTTCTCCAATAAAAGTCCCTCACGCAGGAGCTGAGTAAACTAAGATTTCCCTAGTGAAATTTTACAATGGAGAAACCTGTCTACTAATAACAGTAGTAGTAACGAATCATAACCAATAATCAAATAATCCAATTCACGAGGGACGAACAATTACCGAAAAGGCCGAACTAGCTTTCGGCGGAAAGTCTTACTCATAATAACGGAGATATTTTGAATTTTCAAAAATCCCCCCCTCTACACCCCCCCCCCTCCCAATGGTCCGATCTCAGCAATCAACGAACTTGATCTTTCTTTTTACATAACACGACTAAATATAGAGTTTGGTAATGATCAAACAAAAATTGCGACCCCTAGAGCACTAACAAACAAATATATATATATATATATATATATATATATATATATATATATATATATATGCTAGCTCAGATACCCGGCTTTCGCTCGGGAATTTATTTGAGGGTGAATGGTGATAATATTTTTTTGGCAAGGCTTTACTTTGCACAATATTTTGACATTTACCCGTCCCAGTGTTTAGGGTTAATACCCGTTGTTGGCATTTGTTAATAAGAAAATTAATTGTTTATCTAAGTCTACACATGGTTCCTGGAGAGAATGTATAAATCAAAATGTTAATCTAAATATCAAAGTTAACAACAACTTTTGTTATATGAATGTTTGTCGAAAATAGACAACGAAATTTCGCCGAATATTTTATTTCAGGGCCTCCCTTACAACCGCCACTCCCGTTATAACCTAACAATTTTAATATAGCTAATAATTCATGGAAGAAATTACTTGCTCATTGAGATACCAAGTTTTTTTTAAGTTCTGTTTAATCGTTTAGCGACCAATGAAATATTTTGACTCCCGCTTTAGTTTTTAGTGTATATCTCGTTTATTCTTTGTTAAAAGACAAAAATGAATATGTCAAAAGTTAATCTAAATAACAAAATAAACAACTTTTGTTATGTTTGTATTTGCCGAAAAACGAATAGAAAACGAAATACTGCTATTTTTAAATTTAGGCATCCCTTACAACCCCCACTCCTGCCCGTCCCTAGAAATGATGGTATAGCTTGTTACAATGAAGGAGTTACTCCAAATACACGCACCGAGTTTTATTTAGTTCGGGTGATTCTTTTGTGCCAAATAAAATTGTTGACTCCCGCTATAATTTTTAGCGTATAACTCATTTATATTTAGGTATACGACGAAAGTGTATATAACAAAAGTTACTCTAAATAACAAAATTAACAACTTTTGTTATGTGCATATTTGCCGAAAAGCAATAGGAAACGAAATATCGACAACAAACAACAAGGGAACAAACAAACAAACATACACGAAAGAAACAAAATGCAGTTATGGTGTCTATGACATGTGAAACGAAAAGTTATCGTGAAATTTCGCGAAAAAAATCAATGTACAGACAGAGGTTACATACAATTTTATATATATATATATATATATATAATCGATGGACATTTGAAGAACTTTTTCGAAAATCACGTCATGAGTACGACCCCAATAGCAGAAATACGCAATGCCTGAGTAAACCAAACAGATATTTATAGTAAATTTAATTTGCAATAATATTGATTCTATACAATGTTTTGATCCGATCAACGTATAGTAACAGAGATATTTCGAATTTTCGAAAATCCCCCCTCTAAACCTCCCCTCCTACTAGTCCGATTTTAGCCATTAACGAACTTGATCTCTTGTTTTCCATAAAACCCAATTATATCGTGCTTGGCAATTGTCAAACAAAAATTGTGACCGCTAGTGACGGAACATACAAACGCGTATATACATATTAGGACGAATCGCATTTTCTTTTTCTATAAGGTGCGATCCATGGAAATTTGTGGAAAAATTTGTGGAAATATTTGGAAAATCCAGTAATGAGTATGAGCTCAATTGCTGATTTCCTCAGGGCAAATCTAGTTACAGTAAGGCGTAAAGCCCGCAACGTCGTAAAGTCGTGCTGGTCGTGAAAATAGTAATTGAACGTATTTCCCCGCAAAGACGTCCATGAAAATAATTACTTAAGACTCTAAGACTAATCCAGTGTGGAAGGAGAGTGGGAGAGATGTATATATATATATATAATGTTTTGTGCTATTAATTCTTGCAATACGTTTGGTTAATCCTTCATATATCCAAGTGACAGATACTAAACTGCACGACATCAGGACATTTCTGGTTTTAGTTACACTGCTGACAGAAGCACACTGAAGTTTCTACGTATCATAACTTGTCAAAGTATCCTCAATTGTGATAAAACCGCAATTATTTATAATTAATTAAAAATGTCAGCCACGCAGGGGCTTTTCCTTGTTATATATATATATATATATATATATATATATATATATATATATATATACACACATTTAATTTTAAAAGGGCCTCTTTATAGTCATCGATGGGTATTTGAGGAAACGTTTAGAATATCGTGTAATGAGAACAAACTCAAAGCTTAAGGGAAATTTGCTAAAATTGACGGAACTAATGCAAGGACATAAGATAATGCCTTTGGATCATGGAGATAGTTCATTATAAAACAAGATTGATATAAATATATTCAATAAACAATACAAATTAAATACAAACAACCGCTATCATTGATCCAGGCTTGTTGCATAAGTATAAAACAATGAAGCAATACAAATTAATTTAAAACACCAGGCATTACATTGAATTGGGCTTAAGTTAGCCATGTGAGTAAAGGTATTCAGTTAGATTTTCACCCCGACAATAAAAGTATTTAGTGTCCAATTCATTAAATTAAAATCCTTGGTCCCAACTTGGTTAGAAAAGGGTTTCAATAAATGTAAGTTATTAAAGATTAATAATAACTATACTCCAAGTATTTCAGTATTAGTACTCACGAAAGAATATGTGGGCAACCACCGGCTCGCGGGCCGGATGTGGCCCTCGTGAAATTTTGATAAACCGAATTAAACAAATGATTACACTACTTACTCCAAATGAGGAAGATGAGGAGAGATTTGTGCGTTTGGCAGTACTTACAAATGCCAACAGTTCTTTTCAATTATGAAAGTTAATTGTATTTACAAGCTCTTCGGCCTTACCCGCTAACGACTTGTAAATATTTTAAGAGAGGTGCTGGTTCATGTAAGTTTTGTATGTGTGATTTGATACCGGAGGACCATGATTTATAAAACCGATTAATAACCATTAATAGTATATTGAAATATTTACAAGATATGGTGGGATGGGCTATTACAGGTCATATAGTGTGTTAGGTGAGCTTGAGAATATACATTACTTCAAGGGATACTGTTGATATGGTGATACTGTCCTGGATGCTGCTATGGTGTTCTCCCTCTTCCTCCTCCATCCTGTTCTCCCCCTGGATGCTGCTATGGTGTTCTCCCTCTTCCTCCCTCCATCCTGTTCTCCCCCTGGATGCTGCTATGGTGTTCTCCCTCTTCCTCCCTCCATCCTGTTCTCCCCCTGGATGCTGCTATAGTTGTTCTCCCTCTTCCTCCATCCATCCTGTTCTCCCCCTGGATGCTGCTATGGTGTTCTCCCTCTTCCTCCCTCCATCCTGATCTCCCCCGGGATGCCGCGATGGTGTTCTCCCTCTTCCTTCCTCCATCCTGTTGTCCCCCTGGATGCTGCTATGGTGTTCTCCCTCTTCCTCCATCCTGTTCTCCCCCTGGATGCTGCTATGGTGTTCTCCCTCTTCCTCCATCCTGTTCTCCCCCTGGATGCTGCTATGGTGTTCTCCCTCTTCCTCCATCCTGTTCTCCCCCTGGATGCTGCTATGGTGTTCTCCCTCTCCCTCCCTCCATCCTGGTCTCCCCCTGGATGCTGCTATGGTGTTCTCCCTCTCCCTCCCTCCATCCTGTTCTCCCCCTGGATGCTGCTATGATGTTCTCCCTCGTCATCCATCCTGTTCTCTCCCTGGATGCTGCTATGGTGTTCTCCCTCTTCCTCCCTCCATCCTGTTCCCCCCCTGGATGCTGCTATGGTTCTCATGGGGTCACCCCCGATGCTCCTTCCTTTACTCACTCATGCTGCAAGTTCTAAAGAAATGGGTGTGAAAAAAGGCTAAAACTGTTGGTGCACATGGAGGCTCTACTCTCTCCTCTGCTGTCCTACTCACTCTACTGTCCCAGCCTGTCCTCCTTATCTCTTGCACTTTGAACCCAAGGATCCCTCTCAGGTTGTGATTTCAAAGGTAGGCTATAGAGGTCAGCACTCTTCAGGGGGGGTCCGTGGTTGGTCTAGTTGCTAACAAATGGGGCTGGTATAGTTCAATTTGCGCTTCAATTTTAAATTGAACTTTAATAAATCAAAACATCGTACAATTCTGACTGACGATAATTTGGAAAATTAGGTCGTCTTTGTATCAGTGAATAATTAATCCAAACTTATATGAATTAGTTTCTCAAATTCAAGCTCAAGTGTCTCATTGATATCGGTGTCGCTATTTAACTTTCGTTGTTTGTAATAATACCAAATTTTACAATTTAATTATGTTGCACCTATTTTTTTCATTTCATTTTGTTATTTCAATAGATTTTAAAATAATTAAATTGTCGTGTAATTTCGTGTATGATATTTATCGTTAAAAATTATGAACACTACATTTAAAAGAGGCCCGTGAACGTATTTGCACATTAAAGTTTGGCCCGCAACATATCAAAGGTCACTCATACTTGCACTAAAGTGTTCTGAATATAGGCATATAATGAAAACTGATGTTATGTTTTTAGACTTATACTATAGTTCTAAGTATGATTCGGATTAGGAAGGTTTTAAATACCACCCGCCCCCGCTCACCTCATTTATTATTTATTTGCAATATAAAATATCTTTGTTATTTATTTCAAATTGAAATATAAACTACAAGGGCATTTGGATTATTCCATGTTTAAAATGTACCATTTAATCAAAACCACGCTGGATTTACTCAGCCTGTGATAGCGGAATTTGTGGGAAATCAAACTCTTTAATTCTGAATATATTATCATATTTCCTCCAATGTGTAGAAGTTAATGAAATAACTATGCACAATCATAACTATGAAACTTTCCTTGGTAATGTCATTATGACAAAATACATTATTCGTATAAATTAAATATGATCGAGTGTATGAAGTGTTATTAAGGTTGCATTGAAGGCTAGGAACTCCTTCCCAAACACCTCGCTTTTATAATATGCATTTAATTAATTTTATGGTATCACTGATATTTATTGGCAACAGTTATAGTTTTATAAATTATTAAAATATTCGTGGCCTCATTACCCTCAAGCAACAGTTGTAGGGAGGCTAACACTGTTAAGTGTGTTAATTTATTTCCTGTGAAATGTTGGTATTACTGGAGTTACTTTCTACTCACATTTACTGTTACGTACGTATAGCAATGCTTTATATATATATATATATATATAGACCCTCGTGTTAGCTGCTTACCTTCACATTGGCTGGTATTTTGGGCTTGGGCGGTGGTTGTGGTGGGGGTGGGTTGCCCATGCCCGCCTCCACGTCTTCCTCCCTCACATCATCTGCAACAAAACATACAAAGTTGACATTAGTATTTGTATGGAAGTCTAAAGCGCTACAATCCTAAAGGACCCAGACGGCTTCAGTGGGAACTTAAAGTTGTCAACAGAGTCGTACCCCCGTTGTTTTGGCATTGCAGACAACCTCAGCAATGAAGACTTAGTCTTGTCACGCTGTGGACACGGACAACAATCATAATAATTCAATTAGAAATATAAACTCCCAGGATATGATTATGAAAAACTTATGTGTTATCGTATGAAAAAAGGATCCATATATAATTAAAAAAGTCCGTCATGCAAGGGCTGAGTAAACTACGCACATTGCTACAGTAACATACATATTATCTCATATCATAACGTAATCCCTATTTCTATTTAAACAAAAATCTGTGCTACAACAGATGAACAGAAGGTAGAGTGCAATAGGTGGTGGTTTGCTGGAGGCTGGAAGCAAAATGGTATAAATAACTCGCTGAGTACATGAGTTAAGAACAAATTAATAGAACAACAACGTTATACCATCAATAGTTTAACAAGACTGGTCCTACATAACATTTTATGTTCCGACTAATAATAGCGATATCATTTTGAATTTGCGAATCTCCCTCTCAAACCCCCACTTTTAGCAGATTTCCCTTAAGGGAAATCAGCTATTGAGGTCGTACTCATGATGCGAGTTTCGAAAAATTTCTTCAAATGTCCATCGATCCTACCCAGGAGATGACGAAAATGAGGTCCGTTCAAAATTATATATATATATATATATATATATATATATATATATATATATATATGTCTGTTAACGTTCTAACGGTCGCAATTCTTGTTCGATCTTGACCAAACGCGGAATTTAATCGTTTTATGTAAAAAAGAAGATCAAGTTCGTTAATGGCTGAAATCAGACCAGCCGGGAGGGGGGATGTAGAGGGGGTAATTTTGAAAATTCAAAATATCTCCGTTATTATGCGTCGGATCGAAAAATTGTATAGAATAAATTTTATTGCAAATTAAATTTACTATAAATATTGTTCTATACATTTATTCTGTATCTTGAATATTAACCGAGATATTTGCATTTGTATTCTGCGTGTGGTCACCAGTAGGCTATGTTCGAACTGTCCGGCGAGAGCTCTGGCGGCCGTTTCTATAACTATTCGTCCCTCGTGAATAGGTTTAGAGGTTAGGTCAACTGTTTTTTGGGGCTAGAAACTACTGGGTTATTACGCCCTAAATAATGTTTTAGGTTTAGAGGTTTCTTACTACTACAGTTGTTATTAGGCTGGTTTCCCTATTGTATAACTTCACTTGGGAAATCTGCTTAGTTTACGCAGCCCCTGCGTGACGGACTTTTTTAAGTCCGACTACATCCAGTAACAAAAATGATCTTTAGTGTTGACTGAAACAGATAATTATGGAGTATGGTATTGATTAAGGAAACATCTTATATATATAAAATCTTGAACGGACCTCATTATGGTCATCGCCTAGGTAAGATCGATGGACATCAGGGGACATTTATTTCAGAAGGTGGGTCATTCTTAAGGGAAATCATCTGAAAAATTCAATTACGCATGCAAATTTGTTTAAAGCTTGTTTAAAGTGTTTACAAAGACTTAAAAGTCCATCGCGAAGTTGACGCCAAAGTTAACATTTTCCTTCAAAGTTGACTTTCTCTCTTTTGTGAATTGGTAAACTGCACAAGTTCGGACATCTGTTTATTTGACTTCAAATCCAGTCGCACACCCAATCAAAACCTCTTCAATAAAGAAATATACTATATGGAAATTTTACGACTATATATATATTTTTACTCTTACTCATGGGAAAATGTTTGAAAAATTTCCTCATATGTCCATCTGTTCAACCCAGAAGATGACGAAAATGAGGTCCGTTCAACATTATACATGCACACGTATATATATAATATATATATATATATATATATATATATGTATATATATATATATATATATATATATACTAGCTCAGATACCCGGCTTCGCCCGGGAATTCATTTGAGGCTGAATGGTGATGGTATTTTTTAGCAGGCTTTACATTGCACAATATTTTAACATTCCGTCCCAGTGTTTAGGATTGATACCCGTCGTTGCCGGTAATTTGCTAATAATAGAATTATTTGTTCGATAATTCTTCACAGTCTTCGATATTTTTATATTTTCCGTCTCTTATACAAGTAAATATGGTGGATTTTTATTTCAGGCCTCCCTTATAACCCCCGTCCCGTTCGAACCTAAAAATTTTATATAACTTATAATCATGGAAGAATTAATGCTAATTGACATACCAAGTTTTGTTAAGTTCGGTTCAGCCGTTAGTGCCCGCTAAAGTTTTAACGTACAACTCATTTATACTTAGGTATAAGACAAAAGTGTATATAACAAAAGTTACTCCAAATAACAAAATAAACAACTTTTATTATGTTTATATTTGCGGAAAAACCAATGGGAAACGAAATATCGCTATTTTTAATTTCAGGCTTCCCTTATAACCCCCACTCCTGCCCGTCCATAGAAATGTTGGTATGGCTTATTATAATGAAGGCCTCACTGCTAATACACATACCGAGTTTTATTTAGTTCGGTTGAGTATTTTTTGGCAAATAATATTGTTGACTCCCGCAATAATTTTTAGCGTATGACGCATTTAAACTTTGATATAAGACAAAAGTGTATATAACAAAAGTTACTCTAAATAACAAAATAAACAACTTTTGTTATGTGCACATTTGCCGAAAAACCAATATAAAACGAAATATCGCTATTTTTAATTTCAGGCTTCCCTTATAACCCCCACTCCTGTTCGTCTCAGAGAAAATTAATATAGCCTAAAGTCTAAGTTGGGTTAGTAGTAATATACATACTAAGTTTCATGAAATTCGGTTCAGCCGTTTATGCGTGAAAAGGTAACAAACAAACAAACAAACAAACAAACAAACAAACAAACAAACAAACAAACAAACAAACAAACAAACAAACATACACGAAAGAAACAAAATGCAGTTATGGTGTCTATGACATGTGAAACGAAAAGTTATCGTGAAATTTCGCGAAAAAAATCAATGTACAGACAGAGGTTACAATTTTATATATATATAGATATACATATATGTCTGTTACCGCTCTAGCGGTCGCAATTTTTTTTTTGTTTAATCGTTACCAAACTCGATATTTAGTCGTTTTATGTAAAAAGAAAGATCAAGTTCGTTAATGGCTGAAATCGGACCAGTGGGAGGGGGGTTTAGAGGGGAAGATTTTCGAAAATTCGAAATATCTCCGTTACTATACGTCGGATCGAAAAATTATACAGAATCAATCTTATTGCAAATTAAATTTACTATAAATATTTTATATACATTTATTCTCTATCTTGAATATTAGCCTAGATATTTGCATTTTTCAGTTTTCACAAACCCACTACTCATGTTACTAAACAATACTCTGTAATAATAAATCTCATTATTGGAAGTTTAAATACCAAAAATTGTTTTCAAGAGGCCTTTATTATACGAGATACATGCAAATATGCCCTGGTCACTCCACCCCCCCCCCCTCTTAAAGTTTTGGACTACTAAAATTTTAGTGATTGAGATAACAATTATTCTGACTCAATATTAATTACAGTACTAGATATATTCAGTAATGGTTTTTCTTTCCGGTGTGAGGCGGGACCCGTTTGTTTAATTTCTAACCTAACGCTTCCTGTCGGCAGGTTATTAAATTGGATGAAACATTTCTTATTTCCGTTTGTATTTATTCACGGTGTTGTGTTAGCAGTATGTATCTTTATCTATTACTAAACTTCACGAGGGAAATCTGCTTAGTTTACGCAGCCCCTGCGTGACGGACTTTTATTTGATCATTACCAAACTCGATATTTAAACGTTTTAGTTAAAACTAAAGATAGAGTTTGTTAACTGCTGAAATACGACCAGTAGGAAGAGGGTATCAGAGGGTGCATTTTGGAAAATCTTAATGTCTCCGTTATTATGCGTCATATCAATATATTGTATAGAACTAATCTTCTTACAAAATGTAATCCTTTATAAATGTAGCTATGTACGTTTTTACACTAAGTTGATAATAAACGGAGATATTCACATTTTTCAGTTCTCGGCATTTAGCAAACCCCCATTCTACCTCTGTTCATATAAGCAATAAACGTATATCTTATAAAGCAGTTTATTTGAAGCCGAAATATTAAATATTGTTCCAATTGAACATTTAATTTTTGAGATATATGGAAATTTCTTTCGTTAGCGCAACCCCTGTTTGATGGGCTTTTTTCATTATCGCATTAATTAAGTTGATTAAACCATTAAGGTGCCTTACATACATATGTACATAGATAAATGTCATTTGAGTGACGTGCTATATCCCGTCCTGTATTGGCGGCAGGTTCAAAGGGCCGTTAGGAGTGGTGTAATTAGAGGTGCTGAACTGGATATCCTCTGATGAGATCCTATCGTCCGGGAATACATGCCGTGTTCTGGGGATGCTTGGGGGACTTAAACTTTACTTAAGGGAGGTATTACCACGCAGTAAGACACAACTTCACTCGATGCTAAATGGAAGTGTTAAGTATGTCAATAACTAAGTTATGGAGGCTTACACAATATGTGAATACATGAATGAAATTAATATTCGGGCGTAAAACAACGGTTGTAACTTCCAGAATTTCATAAAAGTCCGTCGCGCACGGCATGCGTAAACTAAGCAGATTCCCATGTGTTACAATAGATAAATCTACATACTGGTGACACTTAAAACGACAGTGAATAATTAGCGTATATATAAAAATAAATAATTCAGTCAATTTACATTTTAGCAGATTTCCCCCAGGAGATGACGAAAAGGAGGTCCGTTCAAAATATTGCATATATATATATATATATATATATATATATATATAATATACATATACACACACACACACCCACACACACACACACATATATCTGTGTGTGTGTGTGTGTGTTTGTCTGTTAACGCTCTAGCTGTTGCAATTTTGGTTTGATCGTAACTAAACTCAATATTCAAACGTTTCATGCAAAAAGACAGATTAAGTTCGTTATCCGGCTGAAATCGGACTTGTGGGAGGGGGGGATTTTTGAAAATTCTAAATATCTCCGTCATCATACGTCGGATCACAAAATTATGTAGAACCAATCTTATTGCAAATTAAACTTGCTATAAATATTGTTCTATACATGTTTTCTCTATCTTGAATATTAACCGAGATATTTGCATTTTTATTAAATGCTGGCCGACAACGGACGAGTAGAGTTTCCCGCCAAAAACTAGTGTGGCCGAAACTGTTCTGCTCTCGTATAGGAGATTTCTCTATTGTATAACGTCACGTGGGAAATCTGCTTAGTTTACGCAGCCCCTGCGTGACGGACTTTTGATAATATCCACAACAGTACGCATTTAAATTGTACACATACAGGTCAGCAAACCTCTCACAGCTGAATCGCAGATAGAAATATTCTTGATCCGAAAGAAAAACAATTATAGAAATGTAACTCAATATAATAAATTGATTTTAATAAAAAATATTTAGTATATCCAGTTCTGCAATTTACAATGAAGTAGAATAATTTACATCTCAATCACTCTAATTTAAACATCCAAGTGGACTCATTAGAACGTATTTGTTTGTATGTATCTCATCTAGAAATGATTTTGTGAACACAATATTTTAAATTTCATTTTAAAATAATACGTTGGCTTTAATCTCAAAAGCGGTGAGTTACATTCGAGCAATAGGAATTCATTTAGTGATGGAATTCATTAAATAAAATCCTCAGTCCCACCCTGGCTAGAAAAGGATGGTAACCTCTAGATAATCCATCCCAATTAGCCTTAGTTTCAAAAAGTGGACTTAATAAAAAAAGTCCGTCACGCAGGGGCTGCGTAAACTAAGCAGATTTCCCAGGTGATGTTTTACAGTAGAGAAATCCGCCTAATAACAACAGTAGTAGGAAGGGATCTCTAAATCTATTCACGAGGGAAGAATAGTTACGGAAACGGCCGCCAGAGCTCTCGGCGGAAAGTCCGGAACATGGCGGAGTCCTGCCAACCACACACAATAAAATGAAAATATCTCGGTTAATAATCATGATACAGAATAAATGTATAGAACAATATTTATAGTACATTTACTCTCCAATAAGGTTGGTGCTATACAATTTTTCAATCCGAAGCATAACAACGGAGATATTTTGAATTTTCGAAACCCCACCCCTCTAAACCCCCCTCCCACTGGTCCGATTTTAGCCATTAACGAACTTGATCTTCCTTTTTACATAAAACAAGTAAATCCGAGTTTGGTAACGATCAAACAAAAATCGCGACCGCTAGAGCGTTAACAGTCAAATATATATATATATATATATATATATATATATATATATATATATATATACACACATAATTATGAACGGACCTCATTTCGTCATCTCCTGGGTAGGGACGATGGACATTTGAAGAAATTTTTCTAATCTGCTAATAAAATGAAATAATACGGTTCATGATATATTGACTTATTCATTATTTATGGAGCATTAAATTCACAATAGAAATGAGTATATTCTAATTCCCCTTCCAAACCCTCTCTCCCTCCGATTAAACTCAGCCATTGACGAACTTGATCTTTACTAGGAGAGAGAAAAATATGTCCAATTCTTCACAATTTTTTTTTATTTCTGAGCTAAGCTCTTACGAAGACTATTGTCTCCATCTTCGTGAAGATCTCTCCAATTAAAAAATGTTGGTAACTGCCAAACCATATTACTACGGCTAGAGCGCTAAAAAAAAATGAGTGTGTTTGTGTGTGTGTGTGTGTGAGTGTGTGTGTTTGTGTGTGTGTGTGTCTATTATATATATATATATATCCACTCATTTTGTTTCTTTCGTTTGTTTGTTTTTTGATTTTTTTTTCGCGACATTTCACGATAACTTTTCGTTTCACATGTCATAGACACCATAACTGCATTTTGTTTCTTTCGTGTATGTTTGTTTGTTTGTTACCTTTTCACGCATAAACGGCTGAACCGAATTTTATGAAACTTGGTATGTATATTACTACTAGCCCAACTTAGACTTTAGGCTATATTAATATTCTCTAAGACGAACAGGAGTGGGGGTTATAAGGGAGGCCTGAAATTAAAAATAGCGATATTTCGTTTCCTATTGATTTTTCGGCAAATATGAACATAACAAAAGTTGTTTATTTTGTTATTTAAAGTAACTTTTGTTATATACACTTTTTTCGTATACTGAATTATAAACGAGATATACGCTAAAACCTATAGCGGCAGTGAACAATTTTATTTTGCCCAAAAGACTCAACCGAACTAAACCAAACTCGGTATGTCAATTAGCACTAACGCCTTCCTTATAATAAGCCATACTAACATTTCTGGGGACGGGCAGGAGTGGGGGTTATAAGGAAGGCCTGAAATTAATAATAGTGATATTTCGTTTCCTATAGCATTTTCGGCAAATATGCACATAACAAAAGTTGTTTATTTTGTTATTTAGAGAAACTTTTTTATATACACTATCGTCGTATACCGAAGTATAAAGGATTATAGCGGGAGTCAACAATTTTATTTGGCACAAAAGACTCAACCGAACTAAATAAAACACTCAGTATGTGTATTAGCACTAACGCCTTTCTTATAATAAGCCATACTATTTCTAGGGACGGGCAGGAGTGGGGGTTATAAGGGAGGCCTGAAATTACAAATAGTGATTTCCTATTGGGGTTTCGGCAAATATGCACATAACAAAAGTTGTTTATTTTGTTATTTAGAGAAATTTGCTCAACACTTATTTTCAATATGAACTACCAGGTACCTCAAATGAAAAAATTGATTCAAATGTATTTCAATATTTGCTCATTAATAATTCATGCATAATGCACAGGAAACGGGAAAATGAAAATATGCAGGACAGTGAAGTCTTACATAAAAAAATAATTTTATTATTAAAAATCCAAACCCTAAACACTGGGACGGGTAAATGTCAAAATATTGCGCAAAGTAAAGCCTTGCCAAATAAATACCATTACCATTCAGCCTCAAATGAATTCCCTGGCGAAGCCGGGTATCTGAGCTAGTATATATATATATATATATATATATATATATATATATATATATATATATATATATAACATTTTTAATGGACCACTTTTTTGTCATCTTTTAAATAGGATCGATGGACATTTGAAGAAAATTTTCGAAATTCGCGTCATGAGTACGACCTCAATAGCTGACAAGACTAAATTTGCCAACAAAGCGTTACTCCTGAATGAATAACACATTTCTTTCTCCAAAGCAAATGACATCCTGGAATTTAAATTCTTCTCTATTCCTAGAAGATCCCCTCTTTAGTGCCGTATAAAACGATCCGGGCTAGAAAGTTCTATAGTAATACTAAGCCAATTCTGAGGCCATATGTTAGTGTTTACAGTTTAGATTAAGAAAGAATGGAAAGACTTTTAAATGCTTCCTTTGTTTTAGTTTGATCTTCAATGGCATTCTCGTTTATATACAAAACTATAAATTTTGTCCGGCTGTATTTTTGAATTCTATTTACTTCCTCTTTCCCATTTAACACAATGACGCCCATAAATTTATTTGCATACAACTGCGGAACTAATGACCTGTATAAATATACTTAATCACTAACTTTTTCCTATTAATAGAAATCTAGTAAATATCAACTATAATACATTGAGTTATGTCTTGTTTATTTTTAATTTATAATAAGAACGGGTATTCCTGAAAAATCAAAATAACTCCGTTATTATGAGTCGGATCAAAACTTTGTACAGAATCAATCTTTCTTCTAAGGATGCTGGGAGGTAGGGAAACGAATTATTCTGATTGTACACAGTAGACCTGTTTTCATCTAAAATACGTTTTATTTTGGCAAAGTGCACTTTCAGAGCAACAGCTCAATCTTCGGTGCCTATTGACATAAACAAAAAATTATGTTGATCATGTATCCTACACTATTTAAATTAAAAATCCTAACCTAAAAAATAAGAAGAAAGAAAACATAATTAAAATATAAGGTAATAGTCCCAGAATATCACAGAAAAATGGAGGAAGTCTATACTTAGAGCGTTCTTAGCTAGTCGACAGTTAAAAAAAAGAAATAAACAACTTTAACAAATTTAAAAAAAAAAACAACTGCTAAAGTCAAATAACGTATTAAATTAACAAAAGAAAAAATAAATCTACGATTAATTTAAAAAAAAAAAAAAAAAGCAGGCCATAAACTTTTTTATAGAAGGGAAGTGTTCTTGGAAGCAACTAAAAGCCAAAACCGAAGAATCTATTGAGAGGAATGGAGAGAAGATACCTTATTTTGAAATGCGCTAGAGAGCACTTGCTCGTACGACGACTGCATAATAATGAGAAACCTTTGAACCTCCAAAAGTTAACTAAGCAAATTTCCCACTTCCAGCGTATTTGCATTTATCACAAGTCATAAAAAATCAAAGAGAACAATATTTGTTATTTAGGCTTGTTATAAAGTGCTTCATAATATAACAGCTTATTGTTGATATAGCATGAGTGGGAGTGGGGGTTTACTGAAGGCCGAAAACTACAAAAGTCCGTCACGCAGGGGCTGCGTAAACTAAGCAGATTTCCCACGTGAAGTTTAGTAATAGATAAACCTACATACTTCTAACACAACACCACCGTGAATATTAAGTGAATATATACAAACAGAAAAAAGAAATGTTCAGTCAATTACAATAACCTGCCAAAAGGAAGCGTTTGGAATATAAACAAACATATCTGCCAGCCTAACGCCGGAAAAAAAAAACAATTACTGAAATATATTAGAATATAAAATATTAATGTCGTCAAGAACTATTTTCTATATATAGTACTGTAATTGACAATGAGTCAGAATAATTGTTATCTCAATCAATCCAATTTTAGTAATCCAATACCTTAAGACGGGGGGGGGGATCACCATGACATATTCGCAAGTATCTCGTATAATAAAGGTCTCATGAATACAATATTCGATATTTAAGCTTCGAATAATGTAATTTATTATATAATAGAGTATTGTATATGTAACATGAGTAGAAGTTTGAAGGCTGAAAAGTAAAAAATGCAAATATCTCGGTTGCTGTTCAAAATAGAGAATAAATGTATATAACAATAATTATAGTAAATGTAATTTGCAATATGATTGGTTCTATCTATTTTTTCGATCCGACGTACAATAACGGAGATATTTCGAATTTTCAAAAATCCCCCTCTAAACCCCCCCTCCCCCTTGTTCGATTTCAGCCGTTACCTAACTTGATCTTTCTTTGTACATAAAACGATTAAAAACCGAGTGTTGTGATATATATATATATATATATATAATTTTGAACGGACCTCATTTTCGTCATCTCCTGGGTAGGATCGATGGAAATTTGAAGAAAAATTTCAAAAATCGCGTCATGAGTACAAATCTCAATAGCTGTTTTTCCTTAAGTGAAATCTGCTAAAAATGCAAATATCTCGGTGAATATTAATGATAATGGAAAAATGTAGATAACAACAGTTATAAATCATTACATTTTCGATAAGATTGGTTCTATACAATTTTTCGATCCGATGAATAATAACGGAAATATTAAGAATTTTCGAAATTCCTCCCTCTAAACTCCACCTCCCATTCAGTCGATTCCCATTCAACCGTTAACGAACTTGATCTTTCTTTTAGCAGATTTCCCTTCAGGGAAATCAGCTATTGAGGTTGTACTCATGACGGAATTTTCGACATTTTTCTTCAAATGTCCATCGATCCTACTTAGTAGATGACGAAAATGAGGTCCGTTCAAAACTGTATATATATATATATGTATATATATATATATATATATATATATATATATATATATATATATATATATAAATATATATATATTTGTCAGTTCCCGCTCTCGCGGTCGCAATTTTCGTTTGAACGTTACGAAACTCGAAATTTAGTCGTTTTATGTAAAAAGAAAGATCAAGTTCGTTAACGGGCTGAAATCGGACCAGTGGGAGGGGGATTAAGAGGAGAGGGATTTCGAATATTCAAATATCTCCGTTACTATACGTCGGATCGAAAAGGTGTATAGAAACAATATTATTGAAAATAGAATTTACTATAAATATTGTTTTATACATATTTTTCGTATAATGAGTATTAACGGAGATATTTGGATTTTATAGTTTTCTGCTTTCAGCAAACCCCCACTCCTACTAGTGTCATATTAACAATAAGCTGAAATCTCATGAACCACCTCATTATTAGGTTAAATACAAAATATTTTTTTTTCAACAAAGCTTTATTTTACGAGGTACAAACAAATACCTTCTGTTGACCCCCCCCCCTTTAGCAGATTTCCCTTAAGGGAAATCAGCTATTGAGGTTGTACTCATGACGGAATTTTCGACATTTTTCTTCAAATGTCAGTCTACCTAGTAGATGACGAAAATGAGGTCCGTTCAAAACTGTATATATATTTGTCTGTTACCGCTCTAGTGGTCGCAATTTTTGTTTGATCGTTACCAAACTCGATATTTAGTCGTTTTATGTAAAAAGAAAGATCAAGTTCGTTAACGGCTGAAATCGGACCAGTGGGAGGTCAAAATATCTCCGTTACTGTACGTCGGATCGAAAAATAGTACAGAATCAATCTTATTGAAAATTACATTTACTATAAATATTATTTTATACATTTATTCTCTATCTTCAATATTAACCGAGATATTTTCATTTTTATTAAAACTGGGCGACTAACTGGGCTTTCCCACCAAAAGCTAGTTTGGTCGTTTCCTTAACTCTCGGCTCTCGTGAAATTTCTCTATTGTAAAACTTCATGTTGGAAATATGCTTATTTTCCGCAGCCCCTGCGTGACGGACGTTTTACATAAGACACTAGAGTTTGGTAACGATTAAACAAAAATTTCGACCTCCAGAGACGGTAACCGACAAATACATAAATATAAATAAATATATATATATATATATATATATATATATATATATATATATATACACACACACACACACACACACACACGCACTCTCATTATCGTCCTCTACTAGGTAGGATCGATCTACATTTGAAGAAATGTTTCGAAAATTGCTTCATGAGTACAACCTAAATAGCTGATTTCCCTTAAAGGAAATCTGCTGAAATGGGCATTTGGCGGTAAAGCTCATAACGCTCTCATAGTGGTCCTACAGTCAGCAAGTCTAATTATTGCTAAATACAGTTATTAAAGCGTATTTGAACATAAATAATAATAAACATTCCTAGTAGTTGTTGGGAGTAGCTTCTAAGAGAGGTAATTAAGCATGTCCGTTCCTTTTGAAGATTATAACTTTAGCATTAATCTTATTAAAGTCCATCAGAGATGGCGGTGCCTTTGATGTCATGCCGGGCCCTGTCATGTCTGTCAGCTCAAGTATAACCACTTCTGAAACCGCTGGAGCGTTTGATAATCTCAATGCTGCCAGTAGAGAGGACTTGAGGCTAGCCTCAGTAAATTTTGGAGGTACTTATCGACTATCGGGAGGACAACCATTTAAAGACGATTGTAAATGGTAATTAAAAGAATATCACTTGATTATTTTAGAAAAATTAGTCACACAGGGGCTGCATAAACTAAACCAAATTCCGATTTTCGAATTTTTAGCAGTCGCCCGGCGGTCGTGGTCCAGGCAACGCAGCCAGGGGCTACAGAAACATATTTGCATGTATCTCGTGTAATAAAGGTTTCTTGAAAAAAATATTTGGTATTTATGGTTCGAATAATGTGGTTCATTATATAACTGAGTATAGTTTATCTAACATGAGTAGAAGTGGGAGATTCTTGAAGGCTGAAAACTGCAAATATCTCGGTTAATATTCAAGATAGAGAATAAATGTATATAACAATATTTATAGTGCATTTAGTTTGCAATAAGATTGGTTCTATACAAGTCTTCGATCTGACGTGTAGCAACGGATATTTTTCGAATTTTAAGAATTCCCCATCAACCCCCCCCCACTCTCCGATTTCTGCCATTCTATCATATATATTTTTATGTTACCGCTCTAGCGGGGCGCAATTATTGTTTGATCGTTACCAAACTCGACATTTAGTCGTTTTATGTAAAAAGAAAGATCAAGTCCGTTAATGGCTGGAATCGGAACAGTGGGGGGAGGAGTATTTTGATAATTCGAAATACCTCCGTTACTGTACTTAGGATCGAAAAATCGTATAAAGGCAATCTTATTGCAAATTACATGTACTACAATATAAATATTGTTATGTGCATTCATTCTTTATCTTGAATTTTAGCCGAGATATTTGCATTTTTCAGTTTTCAGCCTTTAGCAAACCCCCATCATGTGTTCTGCTCATGTCATAAACAACACTCTGTTATGTAATAAACACGACTATTCGAAGCTTAAAAACCAAATATTGTTTTCAAGAGACATTTTATAATACTAGATACATGCAAATATGTTCTGGTTATCCTTCGCCCTCGTTTCAAGTTCTTGGACTACTGAAATTGCATTGATTGAGATAAATATTATTCTGATTCATTATAAATTACATACTAGATATAGTATATAGTTTTCAATAAAATTAATTTCTAAACTTGTGATATATTTCAGTAATTGTTTTTCTTTCCGGTATGAGGTTGGCATACCTGTTTGTTTACATTTGAGGCGCTTCCCGTCGGGAGGTCCCTTATTACGGATGTTTTTATTCACTCCATCAATATTCACGGTGGTGTCCCGTTACCGGTATGTAGATTTATCTATTGTTTAACTTCAGGAGGGAAATCTGTTTACTTACGGAGCTCCTGAGTGACGGACTTTTTTTATATAAAGATACAGCAAAAATAACTATTAAATCACTTCATCAATCGGTGTATTTCAGGATGTTGTATATTTGTATATACATATATTGAACCAGAGGACATTATTGAGCCGTCATATATGGATCTTCGAAACATTTCTACCAGCTAGCCAAGATTCAGAATATCTTTTTTGTTAATAAGTTTGTTGTAATTCTAGAAGTAGTATATTTTTTTTTTTGGTTTCTTAAACACCTGACTAGAGTGTCAAAGCCCTTGAGCTTTAATGAAGAATCTATACTGAAGTCTGTTCATTGTACCCTGTACTTATAAACATTTTAGGTACCAAATGTAAATGGCATATTGATTCTAGGATATACCTTGCCTCAGCATTCTCCTCTGTATGTCAGATGGTATTATTCCGTCATGTGTGTTCTTATCCATGAGTAGAAGGGCTCAGCTGTCATAACATTTCTTATGCTTATCAACCCTTGACGTAAAGGATACAGCCCCCTTGTCACTCCAAATGCGTCCAAGGGTATTACTGAGTATAAAAGTTTTTACCGAAATACTGAACTACCAGTTTTTGAATTAAATTAATAAATTTATTTTTTAGTCTCTGTAGAGGTGGCAAGAAAGCCAGGAAACATGTAGGCCAGTTTCAATAAAGTTTGCACCGAAAATAATGTTTTTTTATTGCTGACCCTTGCCATAAAATATGAAGGATTTAATAATTGTATTTTACTAAATCCCAGTTGCCCAAGGTTCTCGATTGTCAAATCAACAAAAGGGTGTTTTATTTCCTCACACACTTTCATACAAACAATTTCATTAAAAAGATGAAGATAAACACTTATAGAATTAGATGTGGCTGCTCACCGATGGTGATTTCCTGACTGCACAGTAAAATCATCTCCATATTCAATCCGTTTATGTAAAAAGAAAAATTCAAGTTCTTTAAAGTTAATAATCGGGCTAGTGAGAAGAGGGGGGGGGGAGGTCCTTCTCACTGGTCAGAGAAGAGGAGGAGGTAAACTGAAATATATCCAATATAAGGAGTCTTGTTGAAGTGTTTCATACAATCATTCTAAATTCAATTTCCTTACTTCTGTTTCAACGCAAGTTCTTGTTATTTTTTATAACATTTTCCTTAAGGGAAATCAGCTATTGAGGTCGTACTCATGACGCGATTTTCGAATTTTTTCTTCGAATGTCCTTCGATCCCACCTAGGAGATGAATAAAACTGTATATATATATATATATATATATATATATTATATATATATATATATATATATATAAATGTGTGTGTGTGTCTGGAGGTAACTCTTAGTCGTCATCTCGAGTCATAGGATCGATAGACATTTGAGAATATTTTTCGAAAATCTCTCCAAATAACTGAGTACGACCTCAATAGCTGATTACGGGAAATCAGTTATTGAGGTCATACTCATGACGTGATTTCCGACATTTTCACACGCCCATCGATCCTACCTAGGAGACGACGAAAATGAGGTCCGTTCCAAACTATATATATAATATATATATATATATATATATATATATATATGTATGTATGTATGTATGTATATATTTGCCTGTTACCAGTCTAGCTGTCGTAATTATTGGTTAATCGTTACCAAACTTGGTATTTAATCGTCTTATGTATAAAGATAAATGAAGTTCATTGCTGAAATCAGAACAGTGGGAGGAGGGTTTAGGTGTGAAGGGCTTTTGGAAATATCTTTGTTCCTCTACGTCGGATCGAAAAATTCTAAATAACCTACTTGCAAATTACATTACCTATAAATCTTACTAATTATAATCCTCTGTAATGAATATTAACCGAATTATTTGCAAATTATTAGCTTCCAGAGTTCAGTAAACTCTTACTCATTCCACACTAACAATAAGCTGTTATATCATGAATCACTGTATTCTAAGCTTAAATACCAAATATTGTTTTCAAGAGACCGTTATTAAGCGAGATATATAGACAAATTCGTTGTTACATCAATTAAGATCTTAAGAATAAGTTCTTGTCTCGAAATAGTATATTTCGTAGCAAGGGCCGAAAGTGGGCGTTTGCCGGCCCGAGATATTTTTTGACCGAGACGTAGTCGAGGTCATGAAAAGTTCGAGGGCCGGCAAAAGCACTTTGGCCCGAGGCACGAACGCTATTTTTCACCATACTACAATAAATATTAATATGATATAACATTAATCAAAAACAAGATTTTCTTTTGGTTAAGTGTACCTCTTTGTTAGAAGGTTATCTTGTGGTTATGGGGACATGATGAATGTTTAATGTATGGATTGTTTTACGTTATGTTATTATGTAAGTTAATAAAGAGAGATGAACATATGTGTGTTTCATTTAATACAACTGATATATTTCAAAATGCTAAAAAAAGTTAGTTCGTTTATTTTTGATTTATAGAAATGTTAAAAGTACAATTTTGGTTGTTTGAAAACATAATACCCTTTGAAGATTCTATTACTTGTTTTTTGTTTGACACATTCACACTTTTACTCGTAGTTGGATTGTTTCTGATTAAAATATCCTCTTGACAATCTTCATCAATTGTAAAGAGAGACTGATTTTCATATTCAATAGTTCCAAAATGGATATTTCATGTCGAAGTCGTTGAATAATTCACTTTACTAAACAGCCTGTTAGAAACTTCCAATTTCGATAATGAATACTCTTCGTCATACCTATCTTTTGATTTTGCTGGTAACAAATCTGCCATGATTTCTTTTGCTCTTCTATTTATAGATTCTGATATATTATTAGCCATAATTACTAAATAACTAAACAATAATACGAGCAAAACAAACTAATATAATGTATATAATGAAATGAATGAATTAAAATAATAAACAGCTGATTTTGCGGCCCTAGGGCGAAATATTCATTTTCGGCCCTAGGGCGGCCAAGTGTAGCTTTCGGACCGCAAATTAGGTGTGTAAAACAGCTGATTACATTTTAGTATGGTGGAAATGCTTATTTGGTCTATACCATACTCGATATTGAGCCTTTTCTGTCAACACTTAAGATCATATGTGTCAGTTTCTGGAATCGAACATTAACCCTCCGTCGGGCGCGTGTAACTCTCAGATACACATTTCTAGAAAACTATGTGCCACACCGCCTAGCATAGAGTGGTGTTGTAGTGCTTCGAGTTATGTTTTAGAGAACTCCCCCTCAAGGTATGTTGAGTCACTGTGTTTAACGGAGTCGTGTGTTTCACCTGTCATTAAATTGTATCTCCTAGATACCATGCGCCCGATCTCGTTTTTTTGAAATCGTTATTTCATAAATATGTACATCAATACAGATTTTCTCTTAAAATTAATATTAAATTTATTAAGTTTCTCTTTATTAAATGGAATCATATAAACCTATTATTCTATTATTTTGCTCAGACATGAGATTTCAAAAGAACTTGTACAAGGATATACTGCACGACGCAGTGAGAATAGTAGACGTTTGCCAACCGAACTAAGGACGAAACTTTAAGACTACAGAGACTCATAAGAGTACACTAGCTCATTGGACCATACATTGAACTCAAGTACAGAACAGCATAAAAAAAGTCCCTCCACTACAACAAACAAAGAAAATGATGTGAACCAAGCGAAACTGAAAATAAATGTAGGTGTACTAATTACTGTTGTGAGATTTGCAAAAACAAAATTTTTTTAATAACATAGTTCCATGCTTTGTCCTAATTGTAATGCAGCTCTGCAAAAGTAATAACAATTAAGCTGGTATTTTTAAAATTTGTTGATGTTTTTCATTAATCTTATCTAAAAGTGATTTCGTGCTACTTATTTTTGATTGAAGTTATATTAAGATATATTTTTATATTGTTCACAAACTGAAATGAAATATGTATAATAAAGGCATGTGCATTTAAACAATTCCTTTTGATATTTGTGTTTTTTAATTATATTTTAAACATTATCGTCCACCGTTTCTTTATATTATAATATTTATCAATTTTAAAAATTATTTAATCCTTTCAAACAAATACTTCCTCAGTTATGGTTTCTAATCACACGCTGAACATTTTAGTGCAAAATATATATTAAAAAACTGTATTTCCGTAAAAACGGTTGAGGATGATCTCTGAGATACACGCGCCCGATGGCGGAATATTCTTGACGCGCCCGACCGAGGGTTAAATAGTGGGGATTTAGAGGGGGTTGGATTCTAAAATTCAACATATCTCCGTTATTATGAGTCTGATTGTAAAATGTATAGAACCAATCTCGTCCAACTGTAGATTCTCTACAATTGTTCTATACATTTTTCCTTAAATCAAACACTAATCAATTTATTCGTTCTTCTTTGTTTACAGTGCTCATTAACCCCCTCCCCCACTCCTAATTGTAGGTTTTTATAATAGAAATAGAGAATATGTTGGGAGGTCAGATTGCACGTATACTGCACCGGTACCTGAAAAATCTGTTTAGTTTACGCAGCCCCACTGTGGCGGACTTTTGACAGTGGCAGTATAGATGTCGTAACCTTCCCTGTCATATCAAGGCTTGAAATTTCAGCTGGACCCGAGATGTTTAGCGATATCAAAATTACGTTAGAGCAAATTGAAAACAAGACATAACATTACCACCGAAGATATGTTATATAACATTTTCCGAAAAAGTAATAATAACAGAAATATAGGTTTCACTGATGAGGTAACATCGGAAATTGATATATGTTTATAACATAATTAAGGTCCTCTGGAAATATTTTTCCTAATTCAGCCGTTAACGAACATTTGTCTTTTTGCATAAAACGTTTAAATATCGAGTTTGGTAAAGATCAAACAAAAATTGCTACCGCGAGAGCGTTAATTAACAGACAAATATATATATATATATATATATATATATATATATATTTATATAAATTTTGAACGGACCTCATTTTCGTCATCTACTAGGATGGATGGTCATTTGAGGACATTTTCCGAAATTTCGCGTTGTGAGTACAACCTCAATGGCTGATTTCCCTTAAGGTGATTTCGATCCGAAGTATAATAACGGAGATATTTCGAATTTTGGAAATTCTCCACCTCTAAACCCCTCCAACTGGTGCGATTTTAGCCATTAACAAATTGATCTTTCTTTTTACATAAAAGGATAATATATCGAGTTTGGTAACAATCACCCAAAAATAGTGACCACTGGAGCAGTAACAGACAATATATATATATATATATATATATATATATATATATATATATATAAAGTTTTGAACGGACCTCATTTTCGTTATCTACTAAGGTAGGATCGATGGACATTTGAAGAAAAATTTCGAAAATTCCGACATGAGTACAATCTCAATAGCAGATTTCCCTTTGAGGGAAATCTTCTAACAAACAGAGCAGCCAACATAGAACTATTCTAGACCGGAAAAAAGAAAAATTAATGAAATAAATATAAATATAACACATTCATCTTATCGAAAACTATTTACTATAGCAAGTGCAGTAATTTTTAATGAATCTGAATAAATTTTATCTCAATTACTCAGATTTTAGAAATCCAAGAAAAAAAGGAGGGAACTCAATAGAACGTATTTACATATATCTCGTATAATAAAGGTTTGTTGAAAACAATATTGGGCATTTAACCTTGTAATGAAGTGGTTAATGATATAAAAACTTATTATTAATATAGCACGAGTAGGAGTGGGGGTTTACTGAAGGCGGAAAACAATAAACTCCGAATTTCTGGATTAATACTCATTATACGGAAAAACTGCATAGAACAATATTTATAGACCATTCAATTATTAATAAGATAGGGTCTATATAAATTTACAACGTAAAGTAACGAAGATATTTCGATTTTTCGAAAATCCTTTCCTCTACCCCCCCCTTCCACTGTTCCGATTTCAACAATTAACGAACTTGATCTGTCGTTTTACATAAAACGATTAAATACCAAGTTTGGTGACGATTAAACAATAATTGCGACCGCTAGAGTGGTAACAGAAATATATATATATATATATATATATATATATATATATATTCCGTCCGTTCTAAACTTTATATTTATATTTGTCAGAAAACGCTCACAAGGTCGTAATTTCTGTGATGTCATTACCAAACTGGATATTTAATCGTTTTATGTAAAAGTAAAGATCCGTTTGCAGCTGAGATCGGGCAGGGGAAGGAGGGGTTTAGACAATCGATCTCCTTTATTATGGGTCGTGCGGAAAATGGTATTCAACAAATCTTATGAAAAATTGTCTATAAATATTGTTGTATGCGGTTTTTCACTATTTTGAATATTAACCGAGATTTTTTTACATATTAAGTGTTCGGCCTTCTCTAAAACCCAACTCCTGCTCACGTCATGCTAACAATGAGCTGTTATAATATGTAGAACTTTAGCTATTGGAAGCTTCAATACCAAATATTGGCCTCATTGAACTTTTACTTTTAGAGATAAATGCAAAGAGTTAGTTTTAATATTTTAATCAATAGTGTGTTATGCTATTGTAAGAATTTTCTCGGCAACACTCGTCTGGGATCTAGGTCAGTCGGACCCTTTTCCTTAGATTTTCCTTTCATGGGCCCTTTCCTCTGCCCGTCTATAAAAGTGGCCCAGCTCGCCCGACAGTTAGTTTGTTCTCAGTCCTCTTTTAGAGAAAATCAGTGCGTTCAGTGCAGCTTTAGTGAACAGTGCGTTCAGTGCAGCTTTAGTTGACAGTGCGTTCAGTGCAGCTTTAGTTGACAGTGCGTTCCGTGCAGCTTTAGTTGACAGTACATTTTAGTTTCAGGGTGGTACAGTGCTTTATGTGAAGATCAGTCTAATGCCGTGTTCTTCGTGCAGATTAGTGAAGGAACGTGTTTTGTAGTATTCAGTGATTCGCGGATCGTGAGTTATTTTACTGTGCAATATGAAAAAAATGTATTGAACAAATCTTAAGGCAAATGAAACTTCTATAAATGTTGTTATATGCAGTTTTCACTATCTGCATTATTAACCGAGATTTTTACATCTTTTAATTTACAGCCTTCAGTAAAATCCAACTCCCACTCTCGTCGTGGTAACAATAAGCTCTTATATTATGTTGCACTTTATTTGAACCTTGAATACCAACTATTTGTTTAATTGAGATTTTACGGTTTGTGATTAATGCAAATGCGTGACGCAAGCGGGAAATCTGCTTAGTTAACGCAGTCCCTGTGAGAATTCATTTATATGACATTCGACATGTGATAAAATGTGTGTAATATCTGTCGATGTTGCTCGTAGTTAAGGAATAAATTCCCATTGCGAAAGGACGTGGAAAACTTGAAAGAAGAATGGTGGGATGGATAAAATATTACATAGAATAGCGGTATTGATCAGAGAGATACCAGCATCAAGAACACCAATTACTCGATTTTGATTTCGAAAAAATGCGAAGAAGAACAATTGTAGAGCTTAATATTCATGAAAGAGAAAATATGTATATAAAAACATTTATAGATAATATACTTTGCAATGAGATTGGTTATGTACAATTTAACGATCCGACCTGTAATAAGAGAGATATTTCCACTGGTTCGATTTCTGACATTAACGAACTTGAACTTTTATTCTGTATAAAATAATTACACATCAAACACTAATTGCAACCACAAGTGGTAATAGACACACAAACAAATACATATATAGAGGTTATCTCATAGGTAGGATCCATGGACATTTGAAGAAACATTTCGAAAATTGCGTTCTGATTACAAACTCAATAACTGAATTAAAATTTTAGTTAAGTGTTCAGTAAGAGATTCTCCAAAGTTATAGGCTCGGCCCTATGCAACCAAAGTTTGTTTTCGATCCTAGCTAGTAGATGACGAAAATGAAGTCCGTTCAAAACTATGTATATATATATATATATATATATATATATATATATATATATATATATATATATATATATATTTGTCTCTTGCCACTCTAGTGGGCGCAATTATTGTTCTATCGTTAGCAAACTCGATATGATTGCGTTTCGGGCAAAATTAATTCCGACCGAAAAAATGTATACAACCAATCTTGCTGTAAATGTAATTGCCTATACACGTTGTTAAATACATATAATCTCTAATATGTATATTAACCGAGATATTTGGATTTTTTAGTTTTCATCCTCAAGCAAAATCTCAGTCCTATTCATGGCATAATAACAATAAGATGTTATAATATGCACATCTTTATTCTAATAATAAATTCTAAATATTGTTCTCATGAGATTTTTATTATGCGACATACATGGAAATTTGTTGTGTGATGACATGAATTTAGGTTTTATGTTCTTATCATGAAAACGTTTATTTGCTTTTATCATACTCGATATTTAACCGTTTCAGTCAAAACTGTAAGATCATATTTGTTATTGGCTGAAATGGAATGGTGGGGAGGCGTTAGTGCGAGGGATTCAAAAACTCAAAATGTCTGCGTTATTACTAGTTGGATTGAAAAAAGTTACAGAACCAATCTTGTTTAAATATTGATTCTGTACAATTGTTTTTTTCTGTAATCGTTGAATAATGGTAACATTACTAAACTGAAATGAGTGAAGAAAGTGAAACATTTTGCAATAGAGTGAAGAAAGTGAATTTCCTTCTTAATTAGTTTTAAGTATAAATTAAAAAATAATTAGAAGTTGGAAGTTAAATGCTTTTAAATGTTTCTTAACATTTTTAGAATTTATTTTAACAAAATAAATTGAAATGTGAATGAATTATTGGTGGAAATAATCAATATATTTTAAAATTTAAATATAATAACAATTACCTTCCTTGTTTATAACTGCACTACTTCACAATCATCACTAGTTGATTTATAACTATGCTTATAACCTTTCACAACCATGCTTATAACCTACCAACAACATACCATAATCTTCACAACATCCTAATTTTGTTCATATTCTGGTTAGATCTGATCATGTATTACACGATTACAGAAAAAATTTAATATTAAACTCGTGATGAAAGTAGAATTTACAACTCTCGTGAAATTACCACATTCGTGTGGGTAAACGTTTCACTCGAGTTGTAAAATGATCTACTTTCGTCACTTGTATAATAAATAACTATTCTATGCATCTCTTTGTAGGACAAATATTAAGCGAGTAACTCGTACTTTTTAACAGACTTCCCTTCAGGGAAATCTCAGCTATTGAGATAGTACTCTGACGCGATTTTCGAAAATTGTTCTAAAAAGTCCATCGTTCCTACCCAGTAGATGACGAAAATGAGGTCTTCAAAACTATATATATATATATATATATATATATATATATATATATATTTGTGTGTTAACACTGTAGCGGTCGCAATTTTTGTTTGATGGTCACCAAACTCGGTATTTAATCGTTTTATGTAAAAAAAAATATCAAGTTCGTTAACGTCTGAAATCAGACCAGTGGGAGGGGGGGTTTAGAGGAGGGATTTTCGAAAATTCAAAATATTTCCGTTATTATGCATCAGATCGAAAAAGTGTACAGAACTAATCTTATTCCAAATTAAATGTACTATAAATATTCTTATATACATTTATTCTCTATCTTGAATATTAACCGAGATATTTGCATTTTTATGAAGGCTGTCGTCGGGTATTGCTCGGATTAGTTCGGCCGTTTTCGTAACTTCTCGGCTCAGGTGGAAGCTTCTTCTAACCTTACCTGTCGTTTCTAACCTTACCTTACCTTCGTTACTTTGTGAGATTTATGCAAATACGGTCTGTTCATCCGCCCCCCCCCTTCTTTAGTTCTTGGACTACTAAAATTTGAGTTATTAAAATATAAATTATTTTTACAATTCTGAAGCTTTCATTTGGGAGTTTATTAAAATTAACTAAAAGATTTCTTATTACCGCTTTTATTTATTCACGGTGGTAAGTATTACCACCAGTATGGAGATTTCTCTACTGTAAAACTTCACGTGGGAAATCTGCTTAGTTTACGCAGCCCCTGCGTGACGGACTTTTTTGGGTTTCAATCCAAATATGTGATGAGATGAGATTGTGTGTTATACCAAGATGCGGGAAATCTGGTAATTTTACGCAGCCCCTGCGTGACAGACTTTTTTTTCGTCATCTCCTGGATAGCTTCGATGAACGTTTGAACGAATTCCTCGAAAATCGGATGTGCTTAAAATGTAGTATAAATATTAATAGAAAAAAAAATAATAAACCTCTTAAGTTCTTATATTTTATTAAGAAGGACGGCTTTATGATTTCTTATAAAGGTTTTATGGCTGGTTATACTCACTTTGTATTCAGCTGGATGTCGAGGGCTTAGAACATACTTAAGAGTTTAAGCCCCTTCTAAAGCCTCGCCGTTTATCAACTACAACATCCTTCAGTTTATTTTATAAGAGACTAGCTAAGGTACCCGGCTTCGCCCGAGAAATCATTTGAGACTGAATAATAATGGAGCTTTTTTTTTGGGGGGGGGGGCTTTACTTTGTACATTATTATTACATTTTCCTGACTCAATGCTTAGGATTTACACCCGAGTCCGGCGTGCTAGGGATATTAGTGTTTGTTATATACTTAATTCCACAAAATACACAATATTTTCAGCTATTGAGGTGGTACTCATGATGCGAGTTTCGAAAAATTTCTTCAAATGTCCATCGATCTTACCCAGGAGATGACGAAAATGAGGTCCGTTCAAAATTATATATATATATATATATATATATATATATATACTAAATTTCTCTGTTCACGCTTGGACGTCTGCGGTCGCAATTTTTGTTTTGATCGTTACCAAACTCGGAATTTAATCGTTTCTATGTAAAAACTCACTATAACATATTGTTCTATACATTTATTCTGTAAACTAGATATTAACCCGGGAGATATTTGCTATTTGTATTCCTTCGTGCGGTCACTCAGCTAGGCTATGTTCGGACTTTCCGCCGAGAAGGCTCTGAGCGGGCGTTTCCTTAACTACTATCGTCCCCTCCGAAATAGGTTTAAAGGTTAGGTTAACTGTTTTTTGGGGCTCACAGAAACTACTGGGTTATTACGCCCTAAATAATGTTTTAGGTTTTAGCGGTTTCTATACTACTACAGCTGTTATTAGGCAGATTTCTCTTATTGCTAAACTTCAAAACAAAACCCGTTGGGAAACCCTGCTTAGTTTCACGCAGTTCTGCGTGACCGGACTTTTTAATATTACCATTCCCTGATCATGATCTTTTTATATACATAACATAAATCATAGATTATCATATTATTATAGTCAAAAATACTGAGTTTCGTTGATTTCGATTTAGTCATTCTCGTCCTGTAACATGGTTGACCCCTGTAGTTTTTGTGTATACCTCATTCAGACTTCATTATACAGCAAAAGTTTATATAACAACAGTTACTTTAAATAAAAAAAAAACAAGCAACTTTTGTTATATGCACGTATGCCGAAAAATGAATGTTACGAAATATCGCAATTTTATATTCCAATCCTCCCTTATAACCCTCACTCCTGTTCGTACCTCGAAATTTTAATATAGCTTAAAATGAGGGAGTTGTTACTCCTAAACTTCATCCATACGGAGTTTCTTCTTAGTTTCGGTTGCGTCTCTATGTTCTTCACATAAAACATGTTGTCTTCTATAGTTTTTAGCGTATAAATCCACATTTATTCTCTCGGCGTTAGGACACAAAGTGTATATTAAAAGTAAGTTTACTCTAAATAAACAAAATACAACAACTTTTTGCTCACTCGTGCCATATTTCCTGAAAAGCCTCACAGATAACCGAATCATAGCTGCATTTTACATTCCAAGCCTCCCTTATAACCTCACCGCATCTCCCGTTCGTTGTCAGCTAATAATTAATGCCAGCGTCACACAACCTAATTTGGGTTAGTACCAAGTTTCATGAAATTTGGTTCAGATAGATTCAGAATGGTCTCCATCCAATCCATTGAGGTTGTACTTATGACGCGATTTTTGAAGCATTCCATCAAATATCTATTGATCCCATCCAGGCAATGACGAAAATGGGGGTCCACTCAAATATTTCACACACACACACACACACACACACACACACACACACACACACACACACACACACACACACACACACACACACACCACACACACACACACTGTAAAAACGTAAGATTAAGTTCGTCAATGGCAAAAGTCCGTTCATTGAGTGCCATGGAGAGATTACGAAAGTTTGAACAATCTCCTTTATTATAAGCTGGATTGAAAAATGTTATAGAACCAATCTTATTACAAACTCGCTTGCCTATAAATGTAATTATGTACATATTTTCTCTTTCATAAATAATAACTGAGATATCCCCGCCCTCCTACGCATGTAGCATTAACAATAAGCTGTTCAACATATCATAAATCACTTAGTTCTAAGACTAAATTGCAAATATTGTTTTCAAGTGACCTTTATTATGTGAGAGACGTCTAGAGACTAGAACGGCAACAGACAAATATACTATATATATATATGATATACTATATACTATATATATACATATATATATAGATATATATAAAAATATTTAAATATATATAAAATTGTAACCTCTGTCTGTCCATTGATTTTTTTAGCGAAATTTCACGATAAATTTTCGTTTCACATTTCATAGACACCATAACTGCATATTTTTTCTTTGGTGTCTGTTAGTTTGTTTGTATTTTTATTTGTTTGTGTGTTTATTTGTTTGATTGTTTGTTTGTTACCTTTTCACGCATAAACGGCTGAACCGAATTTTATGAAACTATATTACTACTAACCCAACATAGGCTTTAGGCTATGTTATTAATCTCTGAGACGAATAGGAGTGGGGGCTATAAGGGAGGCCTGAAATTAAAAATAGTGATATTTCTTTTCCTATTGGGGTTTAGGCAAATATGCACATTACAAAGGTTGTTTATTTTGTTATGTAGAGAAACTTTTGTTATATACACTTTCTTCGTATACCGAATTATAAACGAGATATACGCTGAAACCAATAGCGGAAGTGAACAATTTTATTTGGGACAAAAGACCCAACCGAAATAAATAAAACTCGGTATATGTATTAGCACTAACGCTTTCATTATAACAAGCCATACCAACATTTCTAGGGACGGGCAGGAGTGGGGGTTATGAGGGAAGCCAGAAATTAAAAATAGCGATATTTCGTTTCCTATTAGGTTTTCGGCAAATATGAACAGAACAAAAGTTGTTTATTTTGTAATTTAGAGTAACATTTGTTATATACACTTTTTTCTTATACCGAATTATAAACGAGATATACACTATAAACTAAAGCGGGAGTCAACTATTTCATTAGGCACTAACGATTAAACCGAACTTAAAAACTTGGTATGTCAATTAGCATTAATTCTTCCATGATTATAAGCTATATTAAAATTTTTAGGTTAGAACGGGAGTGGGGGTTATAAGGGAGGCCTGAAATAAAAAATCGTGATATTTCATTGTCTATTTGTTTTTTGACAAATAACAAAAGTTGTTTACTTTGTTATTTAGATTAACTTTTGTTTTATACATTTCTCCAGGAACAATGTGTGGAGCAAGTAATTTGCGTAGAAATATTGATATGCTCAACAATTCATTCTAATTTGAACTATGAGGTACCTCACCTGGAAAAATTAATTCAAATCTATGTTAATATTTTGTCCTTAGTAACTGAAATCTATGCATTATGCACAGGAGACGGGAAATATGGCAATATAACAAAATATGAAATATGACAATTTGGAGGACAGTCAAGACTTACATAAAAAATTAATTTTATTATTAACAAATGCCAACAACGGATATTAACCCTAAACACTGGGACGGGTAAATGTCAAAATATTGTGCAAATTAAAGTTTTGCCAAAAAAATACCATAACCATGCAGCCTCAAATAAATTCCCGGGCGAAGCCGGGTATCTGAGCTAGTATATACATATATATATATATATATATATAGATATATATATATATATATATATATATTGTTGCCGCTTTAGTGGTTGCAATTGTCGTCCCAAACTCGATATATAATAGTTTTCTATAAAAGACAGAAGTTCGTTACCGGCTTCAATCGGACCAGTCGGAGAGGTGGGGGTGGAGGGAGAGAATTTGAAATATCACGGAAAATATAGCCTTTATTATAAGTCGGATCGCAAAATTGTATAGAACCAATATTGTTGAAAATTTAGTGTTCAGTAAATGTAGTTATTTACGTTTTTTTTCCATTTTCAATACTAACCGAGATATTATTTATTTATTTAGTGTGTGTCGCAATTTAAGCGATTCACACATTTTCTTATTAGAATACTGTTGCGAAAATTAAATAGATGAATAAATCCTTCAGAGAGAGAGAGAGAGAGTGAGAGAGTCGCGTATTTGGAAAGTGTGACGTATATCAAAGCAGCCGAAAGAATGTTCTAGGTCCGACCAGTACCTTCCAGCCAGACCTCTAATAGTCTAGACAATTCCCCTTTGATGTATGTCGCCTCCCTATATAAAGAAGGGCTAGCCGTGAGCAGTCAGTGCAGTCAGTTATATTCTCACCTGTCTTGATGTTCACATCAGTGCTTCAGTGCGGTAAAGTGTTTTTAAATGTAGAACAGTGTTGTGCCGTGACTGTAAGTAACAGTTTAGTGCCGTGTTTAAGACAGTGCAGTTCCGCGAAGTAAAGGACAGTGCAGCGCCGTCTTTCTGTGAATTTCAGTGAATTATTGGACTGTGACTCATTGAAGAACAGTAACGCTATCAGTGTATACTGTGAGTAGTAATTAAGAATAATCACCAAGTTTATTGTGCATTGTGAAATAAATTGTGCAGTGATAAAAACTGTGAAACTTGCGAGTATTTAATTTTGCAATCCAAAAGAACTCTTATTGAAAACGTTTATTACTGGTTTTGGTAATACAAAAACGTAACAATACTAAAATAGTATAGGTAAAGCCACCTTATAAAAACCAAAAAAAAGGTTATAAAATCTACAGAGTTGGGTAAAAGTACGGTTATTTATTTTTTTTTTTCCCTAGTGGATATTATTCTAGTCCAGTGTTTGATTATTTAATGTTAAATCTGGTTGTAAATGTATGTGTCTTTGAGGTGTTTCATAATTTTTATAATGTATGGAATGACTGAAGGACGACTACGTCCGAATATGTACCAAAATCTCTTAATTTTGTAACAAATATTGTATAATAACATCCATTTGTGTATAATACTTATGTATTGGTCCAAATAAAAATTTTCTTTCTTCTTCTCTCTATAATGTATGGGCTGTTGTCGTGTAGTAGATCTGATAGGTTGGTGGGTAAGTTCTTGTCAGTTATTAGATTTTTTAGATTTCAGCTTTTAGTAGACTTCCAATTTCAGTCATTCTACGTTAAGAATAAACCAACATATCATGAACTGTCTTATTTCAAGCTGAAATACCAGATATTGTTTTCAAAAGGTGTCTAGATAAGATGCAGACAAATACGTGCTGATGACCAGCCTCCCTCTTTTATTCTTGGATTACTAAAATTGTGAATAATTGAGATAAAAATTATTCTGTTTGATTAAAAATATGCTGAAAAAGTTAATATTGCATATAGTTTTCATTAAAATTAATATATTTGTTGTGATATATTTCAGAAATTGTTTATCTTTTTGATCAAGATTATTTCTGTCTTTCAGGCCTGAGAGATTGGCTGGTTTAGAATTTAGACACTTTACGTTGTAGAAGTTATTAAAATGTATATTGACCAAAGGATTTCTTATTGTCATTTTTATATGTTCACTCAACATTCACGGTGGTCTTAAGTGTGAACAACAACAGATTTATCTTTTGTAAAGCTTCACGTGGGAAATGTGCTTAGTTTACGCAGCCCCTGCGTGACGGAATTTATTTTTTATTTGTTTTACAATGTTTTAATAATTTAGTTATAGTATACATATAAATATATGTTACATTGTACTTTAATTACTTTATGACCTCGTCCTTTAGTGAAGAATATAGGTGCGAAGAGATCAAACGATGTTACTAGAAGAAGAAAGAGTAAACAAGAACTAAATTAAAAACCAGCTGTTTCTTAATTACTTGACAGTTTTGCTGAGCGCGTGCCAAGTCTAGTTCGAAGAAGTCTTTTTGTCTACAAGTGGTTTATCCTAGCCCTTTTAGCCACATATTGTTTTATTCAAACAGAGTATATTTATTTAGAATTTATACAGAATAATTTTAGTAGGTCTTTTCCAATATAAATCGGACTTCTAAGTAATTTAATAATGAGATATAGAAGAAAAAATTCTGTCACGCAAGGGGCTGCGTAAACTAAGCAGATTTCCTATGTGTTAGTATTACACACAAGTGATTTTATCTCGCCACATATTCTGACTGAAAACCAGAAAGTAGGAATTACTCGTTTAAAATTTCGATTACGAAAAAATGCAAAGAACAGCAATTGTAGAGCTTAATATTCATGAAAGAGAAAATATGTATATAAAAACATTTATAGATAATATACTTTGCAATGAGATTGGTTATGTACAATTTAACGATCCGACCTGTAATAAGAGAGATTTACACTCAACCGCAAAAAAAAAAAAAAACCGGACACTTCATTTTTGTCGTATTAAAAGCTAATTTTCAGCAATTTTCTTTATGTGGCTATTCTAGTTATTACAGAGAATTTAGAGTCTAAATCCATTGAACTAATCCCTTCAGGATTAGTAAACAATTAGATAAAACTCAGATTAGATTTATTTGTCGTGAAGTTGATCTATTCTAAACTGTAAGTAGTTTTTCGCATATTTAAACATCTTTAATTATTAACCAAGCATTTTCTTTAATTAATGTTTTTTTTTATTTCGGTCCTGAATAATGGGTCTTTCAAACTTAGATGGAAGGCCGGAGCTTACGTTACATTGCCGAAACGCTTGGATAGTGAATTGTTTTTTTCCACAACAGAATTCGTCTGAATTGTAAACAAAGAAGTCAGCTAACTTCTCAGAGCGGAATAGATAGACAGAAAGTTTTTTGACCGAAAAGTAAAATAATTAGTGAAATATATTAATTTAATTGAAAACGCCTTACAATATCTAGTACTGTTATTTATTATTTATATTCAGAATAATTTGTATCTCAACTACTCTAATTTTAATAATAATAACTGAAACATTCCGAATTCCCACCCTACTTCCAAATATATATATATATAAAATTGTAGCCTCTGTCTGTACATTGATTTTTTTCGCGAAATTTCACGATAACTTTTCGTTTCACATGTCATATACACCATAACTGCATTTTGTTTCTTTCGTGTCTGTTTGTTTACTTGTTTGTTTGTTGACTTTTCACGCATAAACGGCTGAACTGAATTTTATGAAACCTGGTATATATATTAAATAAATAAAACACTCGGTATGTATATTAGCACTATCGCCTTCCTTATAATAAACCATACTAACATTCTAGGGACGGGCAGGAGTGGGGGTTATAAGGGAGGCCTGAAATTAAAAATAATGATATTTCGTTTCCTACTAGGGTTTCGGAAAAAACGTACATAACAAAAGTTGTTATTGGAGCAAGTAATTTGCGTAGAAATATTGATATGCTCAACAATTCTTTTCAATATGAACTATCAGGTACCTCACCTGGAAAAATTAATTCAAATTTATGTTAATATTTTGTCCTTAATAATTCAAATCTATGCATAATGCACCGGAAACGGGAAATATGACAATATGGAGGACAGTGAAGTCTTACATAAAAAATTAATTTTATTATTGACAAATCCACAGCAACGACGGGTATTAACCATGAACACTGGGACGGGTAAATGTCAAAATATTGTGCAAAGTAAAATCTTGCCAAAAAAATACCATTACCATTCAGCCTCAAATGAATTTCCGAGCGAAACCGGGTATCTGAGCTAGTATATATATATATATATATATATATATATATATATATATATATATATATATATATATGCGTGCGTGTGTGTGTGTGTGTGTGTGTGTGTGTGTGTGTGTGGGTGTGTGTGTGTGTGTGTGTGTGTGTGTGTGTGGGTGTGTGTGTGTGTCTGTTATTACTCTAGAGGTCTCTAATTTTTGTTTGATCGTTACCAAAATCGATTTTTAGTCGTTTTATGTAAAAAGGAAGGTCAAGTTCGATGGAGAAAGAAATGTTTAGAGGGGAATTCCGAAAATATGAAATATCTCCGTTTTTGCACCTCCTATTGAAAAAAAAATTTATAGATACAAAATTATTGTAAATTAGATGTTCTATAAATATTGCTATATACATTTATTCTCTATCTTGAATATTAACCGTGGTATTTTGTCATTTTTTAGATTTCAGCCTTCAGTAACCACTGAGTTCGAAGCTTATATGCCAAATATTGTTTCAAGATACCTTTTTTTGTAGAGAGATACATGCAAATACGTTTTGTTGATCCCCCCCCCGTCTTCCGTTATTGGATTACTAAAATTTGAGTGATTAAGATAAATATTATTTTCATTCCTTATAAAGTACAGTCCTGTTACATATTTCTCAAAAAAATTGATATTGTATTCAGATATATTTCAGTGATTGTTTTTCTTTATGGCGAACAATATTACCATCTATCTGTTCAGCTCATAGTGGTTGGCTGACCTGTTTCTTTACAATTCCGACGCTTTCCTTTTGGGAGGTTATTAAAATTGACAAAAAGATTTTTTGTTTCCGTTTGTATTTATTCACTTAATATTAACGGTGGTGTTAAGTGTTGCCAGTATGCAGATTTATCTATTGTGAAACTCGTGGGAATTCTGTCTAATTTACAGAGCCACTGAGTGGCGGACTTTTATATAAGTTAATGTGCATCGTCAAGCACTGGACATGTGTTTACATTGACCAAGGTCTCTGCCCACCAACTCGCCCAAACATAGCGTCATCAGCTAGCCTCCATCTCGAGATGAACAACCTGATGCCATTAGCTGAGGATAGGAAGGGACCCATCAACACCAATCCATCACCAGGATGAGCAAACAACCAGACAAAAGGGTCTCCCTGTCAGATGTCGGCAATAGAAAGGGCTCAGCCGTCCCATACCATCGGGAACCCATAACACTCTCATTACACATTCAAGAATGAGATTTGGAGGCCTTCAGGAGACATGGCAGTTCGGAAAGCAAAGAAACGCGGCCAGCAATAGGTTTCAAAACACCTAGAGCTACGAGGATCGTCTAATGACGTAAACACCTCTACTCTCTCAAACTTTGAGGTTGTACTCATGACGCGAATTTCTTCAAATTTCTATCGTTCGTACCTAGTTGAAGACGAAAATAAGTTCCGTTCAAAATTATATATAAATATATATGACTCTTAACGCTTTGGTATTGCAATTTTTGTTTAATAGCTAAAAATCGATATTTAAACGTTCGTTAATGGTGGAATTCGGGGGGGGGGGAGAATTTCGAAAAGTCGAAATATCTCCGTTATTATAAGTCGGGTCAAAAAAGTATATAACTAATGATATCGGAAATGTCAATTTCAATTTATTTATTAATGGACACCACATCGAAGGTGATTTGCCCTTTCAAAAGTAATAACAGGTAACAATAACAAAAAACATACCTTAACAGCAAGTAACAATAATAAATACCTTAACAACAAAAATTACAAAAAATACCTTAACAACAATTAACAATAATAAATACCTTAGCAACAAGCAATAATAACAAATTCCTTAGCAAAAAGTAATAATAACAAATACATTAACAACAAGGGACAATAATAAATTCCTAAACAACAAGTAATAATAACATATACATTAACAACAAGGGACAATAATAAATACCTAAACAACAAGTAATAATAACATATACATTAACAACAAGTAATAATAACATATACCTTAGCAACAAGTAATAACAAAACATACCTTAACAGCAAGTAAAAATAATAAATACCTTAACAACAAATAATAATAACATATACATTAACAACAAGGGACAATAATAAATACCTTAACAACAAGTAATAATAACATATACATTAACAACAAGGGACAATAATAAATACCTAAACAACAAGTAATAATAACATATACATTAACAACAAGTAATAATAAAATATACCTTAGCAACAAGTAATAGTAGCAAATAACTTAGCATTAATACTAATAATAACAACTACCAAAAAAAAAAAAAAATAAAAAAAAAAAAATAAATAAAAAAAAAAAAAAAAATACATATACAGTTGGTGGATGATTAATGTATGTTAAATGTTATCATATATTTCAATTTTGTGTAGGTATGAGAAAATGTCGTTAATGTATTGGCTGCCTTCCGTCAAAAGCTCTTGTAAGTCGTAGGGGAAGTGCTGGTGTTGTCATTTTCGGCACTCTGTCAGTATGTCTTATCGTCAAGGGAATGTTGCATGTTGAGCAAGTAGGTCTGTTAGTCTTTGTCATTAAACATGAGTGTGTTAATTTGGTGTGGCCGATCCTAAGTCTCGAGAGAACTACTTCTCTCCTAGAGTATCTGAAACTTCATGACGAAAATCTAATTTCCTATAAATGTTGTTCTGTACAAAATGTCTGTCTCGAAATATTGACCGAAATATATGGTTTTTTTTAGTTTTCGGCTAATAGTAAACCCCCACTCCTGCTCGGCTAATAGTAAACCCCCACTCCTGCTCGGCTAATAGTAAACCCCCACTCCTGCTCGGCTAATAGTAAACCCCCACTCCTGCTCGGCTAATAGTAAACCCCCACTCCTGCTCGGCTAATAGTAAACCCCCACTCCTGCCCGGCTAATAGTAAACCCCCACTCCTGCTCGGCTGATAGTAAACCCCCACTCCTGCTCGGCTAATAGTAAACCCCCACTCCGGCTCGGCTTAATAGTACACCCCCACTCCTGCTCGGCTAATAGTAAACCCCCACTCCTGCTCGGCTAATAGTAAACCCCCACTCCTGCTCGGCTAATAGTAATACCCCACTCCTGCTCGGCTTAATAGTAAACCCCCACTCCTGCTCGGCTAATAGTAAACCCCCACTCCTGCTCGGCTAATAGTAAACCCCCACTCCTGCTCGGCTAATAGTAAACCCCCACTCCTGCTCGGCTAATAGTAAACCCCCACTCCTGCTCGGCTAATAGTAAACCCCCACTCCTGCTCGGCTAATAGTAAACCCCCACTCCTGCCCGGCTAATAGTAAACCCCCACTCCTGCTCGGCTAATAGTAAACCCCCACTCCTGCTCGGCTAATAGTAAACCCCCACTCCTGCTCGGCTAATAGTAAACCCCCACTCCTGCTTATTTAATAATAACAATAAGCTGTTATGTCATGAACCTGTTAATTGCAAGGTTAAAAACCAAATATGGTTTTTATTAAGCTTCTGCTTTGTGAGATACAGTGAAAATATGTTGCGATGACTTCATTAAAAGATTTTTCGTTCTTTGCTCGAAAATGTTTATTTGATCTATACCGTACTCGATATTTATCCATTTCTGTCAACACTAAAGATCTTATTGTCATACCTCTCGGTGGAGACCGTCGTCACTGGCTGATGGTTGAGTACCGCTGGCATTGTGCTATAGATGCGATGGCATCATCTTCAAGCCTGTTGATAGTTGTACTGAGTTGGTTGTCCGTCAGTCAGTGGGTTTAATGCTCTGTTCACCGTATTAGTTGTTTACGTTTAGTCCAGATCTGTCAAACGAGGGATGTTGATGTTCAGGTAAATTGTTTTCGTGTGGTGGGTTGTTTACGTTTTAAATCGAGATCTGTTTACTTACCACTCAGATCTGTCAACGGGGAGATCAACGGCTGCCGTCAGTAAGCCCCCCCCCCCCCTCCTGATCTCATCTAGTCGTTAGTTTGGTGTGTTTTAACAGCACATGGGAAACTGCTTAGTTTAAACTTCCTTGTTGATCATTCCAGGTTTAATACCAAAATATGGTTTGCACTAAAGATCATATTCGCTGTTGGCTGAAATCGTGGAGGGATGGAAGGAGGGGATTCGAAAATACAAGTGATCTCCATTACTAGGACATGGATTGTAAAATTTTTATTGAACCAATCTTGTTAAGCCTTCTGATGTTCCTTTGAGCAGATTTCCCTTAAGGGAAATCAGCTATCGAGGTTGTACTCATGACGGAATTTTCGAAATCTTTCTTCAAATGTCCATCGATCCTACATAGTAGATGACAAAAATGAGGTCCGTTCAAAACTGTATATATATATATATATATATATATATATATATATATATATATATATATTTGTCTGTTACCCCCCTATTGGTCGCAATTTTTGTTTGATCGTGACCAAACTCAATATTTAATCGTTTTATGTAAAAAGAAAGTTCAAGTTCAGTAATGGCTGAAATCAGACCACGGGGAGGGGGTGGGGTTTAAAGAGGGAGAATTTCAAAAAGTCTAAATATCTCTGTTATTATTCGTTGGATCGAAACATTATACAGAATCAATCTTATTACAAATTAAATTTACTATAAATATTGTTATTTACATTTATTCACTATCTTGAATATTAACCGAGATATTTGCATTTTTCAGTTTTCACCAAACCGCCACTTCCACACATGTTACGTAAACAATACTCTGATACATAATAAATCACATTATTGGAAGTTTAAATACCAAAAATTGTATTCAAGAGACTTTTATTATACGAGAAACATGCAAATATGCCCTGGTGACTCCCCCCCCCCCATCTTAAAGTTTTGGACTACTAAAATTTTATTGATTGAGATAACAATTATTCTGACTCATTATAAATTACACTAATAAATATAGTAAATAGTTCTCAATAAAATTAATGTGTTATATTCTGATATATTTCAGTAATTGTTTTTCTTTCCGGTGTGACGCAGGCCGACCCGTTTGTTTACATTTCTAACCTAACGCTTCCTGTAGGCAGGTTATTGAAATTGGATGAAACATTTATTTCCGTTTGTATTTATTCACGGCGTTGTGTTAGCAGTATGTATAATTATCTATTACTAAACTTCACGAGGGAAATCTGCTTAGTTTACGCAGCCCCTGCGTGACGGACTTTTTATTATAGTGTGCATACATTAGTTATTCCTTTGCTTTGATTTTTGAGTGCAACTGGAGACTTTTGATTGCTTGTTTGAAGTGTCATCACAGCTAAAATATGAAGAAAGATACCTGTACTTTATGTCAGTCTCCTATGAGAAGGATTTCTTTTCCAATTATATATTTCCATTACCCTTTCTGCATTTATTTAATACGTAAAGGTTAAGTATTGATGCTTGGAAAGTATCATATCCGTACATTGTATCTATACGGCTTAGGCATATCCTGAAAGAAGGGTTGGATATCCTCCTTTATCGGATTTGAGTCTAGGGCTCGGATAATCCTGATACAGGGATTTTCCTTCCGGCTATTATGCTAGCTATTCTTTCTATAAGGCAGGCATCCGATCCGAAGGTAAATAATATTATTTTAAGAGAAATATTGAACTTTTGAAGTGTTTTCTTTTGTAGTTAACAGTATGATTTAGTTTAAATGAATTTGATCAAAAACATAAAAAGTCCGTCACGCAGGCGCTGCGTAAACTAAGCAGATTTCCCACGTGCCTAGTAAGATTATCTCGTTTAATACTTCAGTTACGTAAGAAACCAACAACAAATGCAGATCATCAACAGTTTAATAATACCAAAGTCATAATAAATTTTAAGATCCGACAATTTATAATGGAGATATTTCGAATTTTTGAATCTTACAACCTCTAAACTCCACCTATTCCTAGCCAGATTTCAACCATTAACAACTATTAGCTTAGGAGTTGCATAAAAGCTTAAAAATCAATATGATATAGATGAAAGAAGCAATTTTGAGGAAAAAATGTAAAATCTTAATTAATGGCGTGGCGCTCAAAAATAAAGGACTCGTGTAAACAATATTTGGTATTTAGGCATAGAATAAAGAGTAACCGTATTGCTATTCTGACATGAGTAGGGGTGTTGGTTTACTGAAGGCTAAAATCTATAAAATTTAAATATCTCCGATCACATTCAAGATACAAAATAAAGATTTAGAGATAATTAAAAGTGAAATAAGATGACTTTTATTCAGGTTTTTGATACCACTCCCCCCTCTACTGACCCGATTTCAGCCATTAACGAACTTGACCTTCGGTTATTCATGAAACAATGCTACATCGTGCAGTTTAACGAACAAACAAAATATTGCAACCATGGCCGCATTTGAAGGTATTTTTCGAAAAACGCGGCATGAGTACGACCACGATAGCTGATATCCCTTAAGGGAAATTTGCTAAAAATTGAATAATGTTATTTTTATTTATATTGATTTAAATGGGAGACCTGTTAAAAGTTCCCATGTTTAAAAATATGCAATAAAAAATAATTGGTATTGGATCTTAAACATAAAAGTCAGATTATACTAATGACGAGGCCACGTTCATCTTCAAGCTCTTGACACAAATGTGCTATTTATTTTAGCAGATTTCCCTTGTGATTGTGTGAGGTTGTACTTGAGACGCGATTGCCGACAAATTGCTTCAAATGTCCATCGAACATACCTTGCAGATGGCGAAAATGTGGTCCGTTGAAAATTATATATTCTCACCGGTATAGTAAAATGTTATAGAACCAATCTCGTTATTATTATTATTTATTAACGTCCACTTTTTGCAACTTAGGCTAATTGGGACAGGTTATCTACAGGTAACCACCCTTTTGTAGCCTGGGTGGGACTAAGGATTTTATTTTATGATTTCCGTCAATAAATAAATTCCTTTTTGCCCAGGCGGGATTCGAACTCGTCACTCTAGGTTTTCCAAGTGAGATTATAGCTAACGCTTTAACTCGCATGGCTAACCTGAGCCCCTGAAATGTTATAGGACCAATCTTGTTAAGCTGTAAATGTTCTACAATTGTTATTCCATTCATTTTTTCGAAACCCAAGTACTAAGCCAGTTATTCTGCCTTCAGTAACCCTCCCTTCTGCTCATCGATTTTTTCACATATAAATAGGGAATAGTTGGTGAGATTAGATGAGTAGTGTTCTATACCATCACCTGCTTAGTAACCTGGGAAATCCGCTTATTTTACGGAGCCCCTGCGTTGTGGACTTTTCCATATAAACTGTGGACAAGTTGTTCTGAAAGGAATAATTAATTACTTATTTGCATATAGCGGTGATCCGTGGATTGCTATCAGGAGGCAGCCCAACGGTCGACGTCGCACCGACTGGAAATGGCGAACAGGAATAAAATGCGGTTTGACTTTAATGAGACCATTATTCCAACTCGCAGCACATTACGGCACAAGTTGAATCACATTCAAAGCCCTCCGTAATGGAGCAGTATTTAAAATACCGGTCGACTTCCACGGCACAGAGCTCTGTCACGAATCAATTAGTGGAAAAGGTTAAAGGTGACTAACTGGATCTCCGGCTCTAAGCAGTAGAAAATATTCTATGACCTAATGATCGATAAGGAAGTCCGGCACGCAAGGGCTGCGTCAACTAAGCAGATATCCCACGAGATGGTTTAACACACCAGTGATCTTAACTCACCACGTATTCTCTATTTATATGTAAATAGCCAATGAGTAGAAGTTGGGGTGAAGGGTTACTGAAGGCAGAACACAAGAGAGTACGAATAACTCGCTTAATACTTGAGTTACGAAATAATATTGTTGCGAAAATTAAATAGATTAATAATCCTTCAGAGAGAGAGAGAGTCGCGTATTTGGACAGTGTGACGTAGATCAAAGAGACGACGGAGGGTCGGTCGAGACGATACTAGGCTCGTCTAGCCCAGCCTGGAATGAACTAGACAATTCCCCTTTGATGTATGCCGACAACCTATATAAAGAAGCTCGGGCCAGCCGTGAGGAGTCAGTTTTATTCTCACCTGTCTTGATGTTCACATCAGTGCTACAGTGCGACTTAGTACAGTGCGGTAAAGTGTTTTTATAAGAAGAACTGTGTTGTGCCGTGACTGTAAGTAACAGCTTAGTGCCGTGTTTAAGACAGTGCAGTGCCGCGAAGTAAAGGACAGTGCAGTGCCGCGAAGTAGAAGACAGTGCGGTGCCGCGAAGTAAAGGACAGTGCATTGCCGTCTTTCTGTGAATTTCAGTGAATTATTGGACTGTGACTCATTGAAGAACAGTAACGCTATCAGTGTATACTGTGAGTAGTAATTAAGAATAATCACCAAGTTTATTGTGCATTGTGAAATAAATTTTGCAGTGATAAAAACTGTGAAACTTGCAAGTATTTAATTTTGCAATCCAAAAGAACTCTCATAAAAACGTTTATTACTGGTTTTGGTAATAAAAAAACGTAACAATATATAGAACAACAATTGTAGAGAATCAATAGTTTAACAAGATTGAATCTATAACATCCGACATATAATAAAGAAGATATTTTGAATTTTCAAATCCACCCTCTAAACCCCCAATATTTCTGATCCCATTTCAGCCAATAACAAATATGATTTACTGTGTTGAGTGAAACGGTTAAATAGCGAATATGGTATAAATCAAATAATCATTTTCGAGTAAAGAATTAAAAATAATAATTGATGACATCATCACAAATTGGCATGTATCTCACTACGAAAAACTTCATTTGATAGCCATATTTGGTAGTTAGCCATGGAATGAAGTGGTTCATGATAACAGCTTACACTTAATATGGCATGAGAAGGAGTGGGGGTTTAATTAAGGACGAACACTTAAAAATCCATACGTCTTGGTTAATATTCATGGTCGAGAATATATTTATATAAAGAGAGATTATAAGTAATTCAATTTTAATCAAGATTGATTTTATAATAACAAATATATTTCGACTTCTCGAAAGTTATCCGGTCTAAATCCCACTCTCTCCGTCCGATTTTAGCCTTAAACGAATTCGAACTGTATTTTTAAATTTAAACACTTATATCTCGAGTTTAGCAACGATTAAATTAAAATTGTGACCCCTAAACTGGAAACAAACACACACACACACACACACACACACACACACACATATATATATATATATATATATATATATATATATATATATATATATATATACTAGCTCAGATACCCGGCTTCGCCCGGGAATTCATTTGAGGCTGAATGGTGATGGTATTTTTTAGCAGGCTTTACATTGCACAATATTTTGACACTTACCCGTCCCAGTGTTTAGGATTGATACCCGTCGTTGCCGGTGATTTGCTAATAATAGAATTATTTGTTCGATAATTCTTCACAGTCCTTCGATATTTTTATATTTCCCGTTTCCTTATACATGTAAATATGGTGAATTTTTATTCAGAACCTCCCTTAAAACCCCCCTCCCGTTCGAACCTAAAAATGTTAATATAATTTATAATCATGGAAGAATTGAAGCTAATTGACATTCCGAGTTTTGTTAAGTTTTGGTTCAGCCGTTAGAGCCCAATAAAATTGTTGGCTCCCGCTAAGGTTTTTAAACGTATAATCTCATTTATACTTAGGTATACGACAAAAGTGAATATAACAAAAGTTACTCCAAATAACAATTTGTTTTGTTCATATTTGCGGAAAAAACCAAAAGGAAACGAAATATCGCTATTTTTAATTTCAGGCTTCCCTTATAACCCCCACTCCTGCCCGTCAATATAAATGTTGGTATCGATTATAATAATCAAGGCCAAACTGCTAATACACATACCGAGTTTTATTTAGTTCGGTTGAGTTTTTTATGGCCAAATAATATTGTTGACTCCCGCTATAATTTTAGCGTATAACGCATTTAAACTTTGGAATACGACAAAAGTGTATTTAACAAAAGTTACTCTAAATAACAAAAATAAACAACTTTTGTTATGTTCATATTTGCCGAAAAAACCAATAGTAAACGAAATATCGCTAATTTTAATTTCAGGCTTCCCCTTATAACCTCCACTCCTGTTCGTCTCAGAGAAAATTAATATAGCAGAAAGTCTAAGTTGGGTTATTAGTTATATACATTCCAAGTTTCATGAAATTAGGTTCAGCCGTTTATGAGTTAAAAGGTAACAAACAAACAAACAAACCAACAAACATACACGAAAGAAACAAAATGCAGTTATGGTGTCTATGACATGTGAAACGAAAAGTTATCGTGAAATTTCGCGAAAAAAATCAATGTACAGACAGAGGTTACAATTTTATATATATATATATATATATATATATATATATATATATATATATATATATATTAAGGGACCTCATTCATAGAATTATGAAAATTCGCCCACTTTAACCCCGCCGCCCTCCTATTCCACTCCATTTAGTAATTAACATTAAGTTTTTAAGTTAAGCACAGAAAATCTTAAATAGTGACGTTATCGGACAACGTATTTGCATGTACCTCACACTTTAAAAGGTTAATGAAAACAATATTTTTTTATTTAAGCTTCCAATAAAGTGGTTCATGACATAGCAGCTTATTTTTAATATGACATGAGTAGGAGTGGGGGTTTACTCAACGCAAAGTAAAAAATCCAAATATTCTATACTTACTTATATAACAAAATTGATAAGAAATTTAATTTGTCTATGAGATAAAGTTTTATTTTATTTATTTTATTATAAATAGGCACCGAACTCGCGAGAGTTATTTGTGCCTAGGTGGTCAAGATTCCATTTTCGTTTTCTTTCTTTGTGTTAGGCAGTCCCTCTCTTCAGAGATCCCTTCTTTTAGCCATCCGTCATTCTCGCCTATGTTGCATCATTCCTATTTTTCTCTATCCCTGATCCTGTGACAAATAGCAAAAACACAGAAGTATTTTGTGTATATATAGTGAATTTGATAAATAAATATATATCTCACTTTATTTAAACGAGTAATTATTAAAAATCTTAACAGTTTTTTAATAGAGTGGCTCATACTAAAAATAAAAATAAAAAATGCGACCGCTAGGTACTGGCTTCGGCGGCACATATACTAAAATTGGAACAATATATAGTTTGATACTAAAAAAAAAAAAAAAAAAAAAAAAGTCCACTAGGTACCAGACATATACAGGGTCCGGCATAAAAACCTGACGATTTTTGAGGGATAATAATTAAAGTGTGTTTCGTACAATTAAAACATGTAATATATCAAATTGAAGATCAAATTTTGCAATTTACAGTGAATTACATAGTTTACTCACAAAGTTTTTTTTATTTGAAGATTATGTCATCCAAATGTTTTTCGTTACTTCTCACACACTCACTTAACCTAATTCTAAAATTTGCCATTGCTCGCTCAATCATCACTTGTGGAATTGCTTCAATTTCTCGTTGAATGGCTTGCTTTAAGACTTTATGTTTGAGATAGCCCCACAGAAAGAAATCGCAAACTGGCAGATCAGGTGAACGCGCTGGCCAATGGATGTCGCCAAATCGGGAGATCAAACGTCCCTATTTTTAAAATAGGCTTCAATGACAAACGCTCGCTTGACGTTCAGCCGACCACGACATACTGGCTACTGAAATGGCAAGAATAGACCTGTCGATGTACAACATTCCCGCCGTCTCAATGACAGTGGTGCCAACATAACAATTACTACAAAATCGTCAGATTAATATGCCGGACCCTGTATATAGTTTTGAACGGACTTCATTTTCTTCATCTTCCTGCTTAGTACCAATGAACATTCGCCGGAGTTTTTCGAAATTGCCGTCATGGGTAAAGCCTCAATGGCCGATTAAAATAACAATAATCCCTGTAAAAGACAATCCGAACTTGGCTAAATATTCAGACGAGGCAAGGCCCATTGTGTATATCTGTGTGTGGGTGGTTTCTGTAATTAAGTCCCAGTAGGTTGTATTATGTAGGGCCGTATGCGGTCTGGGGTTAAGGCTTCGGCATTCCGCAAGGTTTGCTTTTCGATCCCACACAATTACCTCTGTGCGCTTAATCCTTTGTCTGAAGCAATACTTTACAATAATAACATTATCAATTAATCCTGAAAATTATCTAAATCAAAGCACTATTTCCTTTTGTGTCCGCACGAAAATAAGGAACAAAAGTCGTTCGTGGGTAGTCAGAAATCCGAATAAATTTATCAACTAATAAGTAAAGAGTTATACTGGCTGCTTGAACTTCTTAAAGTATATACGAACGAAAGCTAAATCTTTCAAGTTGAAGAAATATACGAAATGTGACAGATACACGAAATTAGGCTTATCAGTGAAGGTAAACACCTTAACGTTATCATAAAATGATTAATGTTCTAAACCAGAGAAAATAAATGGCATTTACTTTGGAAATGCCAAAGTTATTAAAATCCTTCAGAAAGGCACTGTGTTCTGTTTTTAGCAGGTTTCCCTTAAGGGTAATCAGCTATTGAGGTTGTACTCATGACGTGATTTTCAAAATATTTCCTCAAATCTCCATCGATCCTACCTATTAGATGACGAAAAAGAGGTATCTCCTGTTTCTCGCTTGATAAGTGGGAGGGGTAATCAACATTTTCTAAACATAACGTAAAATCATAATTGATGAAGTCAACACACAAATTTACACGTATGTCACATAATAAAGGTCTCTTGACAACAATATTTGGTATTAAAGCATAAAGTAAAGTAGTTGTACAAGATATAACAGCGAGTTGCTAATGTGGCATGTGTAGGAGTAGTGGTTTACTGAAGTCTAAAAATTAAAAATAGAAATATACCGGTGAATATTTATTTATTTATTTATTATGTAGAGCTCCGCAACTATGGCGACTTTCTCTTCTTAATCCTAATTCTTCTTAAAAACCGTGGGGGGAAAAACAAAACAAAAACAAAAAACAAGTAAACGAAATAACAAAACATGGAACACGAAATAATAAAAGAACATAGAATAATAACAAATAATAGTAAAAAAAAACAAAACTAAAGGAACGGAACACAAAAGTAACAAGAATGACGAACATAACATAGAACTTAAAACAGGTGGTAAATAAAAGCAAACTTGGTGGATATGAAACAAAAACTATTCATAAAAACGGGCATCATTCAAATTGAAACACGGCTCACACACACACACACACACACACACACACACACACACACACACACGCACACAAACACATTAAAAAAAATTAAATATGGAATTAAATATTCTCTAACTGCCCAATTGTTTCTAAACAAGTCAGATTTGTGATAATGTAGGCTACCTTCAGTCAGTAGTTCGTTCAAGTTATGTAGAATGTTTAAGTAAGCTCGTAATCTGCATTCTGCATTTAGCAGGTGTTTTATAGTTAGCTCAGTGTTGCATTGCACAGGAGTACAAGTAGGATTGTCTTTTCTGATCATTATGTAGAATGCGTCAGGTATGTATGTCCAATACGTAATCTTGTGAGCACGACTTGGTCTCTTCTTGAATCTACGTGCTGTCTCTTTGTCCATTCAGAAACATTCCGTTTTTATTTCCAATAGTTTGTTGTCAGTACGTAACCAGTGTATTTGCCAGTCTTGGAGTATTTTTGTTTGTACAATCTTGTTGAGGTCTGTTGGCGCTAGTGTAGTTATGTCAGTAGTAGTCATTTTTGTTGGTAGTTTTGCATGTTTGACATTTCATATAGCGAAAGAATGTATATAATAAATTTATAGAAGAGCATATTCTCAATAAGATTCATTACCATTTTTCAATAATCCGAAGTTTAATTACGGAGATATTCCAAATTTTCGAAATGCCCCCCCCCTGGTAAACCCCTTCCCGTTAATCCGATTTTAGCCATATAATTTTAATTTTGCATGAAACGCTTATATAGCGATTTTGGAAACGATCGAACCAAAATTGCGACTGCAGATAAGATATATATATATATATATATATATATATATAAATAGGTTTAATTTTCTTTTGTATTGCTTTTCTATAACCAAATTTCTAGTATGTCAATTTCATTCTTTATCAATTATTGTATTATATTTATACATTTATAATTCATTAGTTAAAAAATAATACCAAATTATAAGAATACATAGTATAAAATTCATCAAATTAAATAATTATATACAAAAAATTAGAACCCACTAGAGCGGTAACAGAAGTATATATATATATATATATATATATATATATATATATATAATATATAAATAAAAAATATAGTATAAAATATATATATATAAATATCTGTCTCAGATACCCGTGCTTCGCCCCGAATTGATTTAAGCGAAATGTGGAAGGTATTTTTTTTGGCAAGGCTTTAATTTGCCACAATATTTTGGGACATTTACCCGTCCCAGTGTTAAGGGTTAATCCCGTTGTTTGGCATTGTTAATAATACCTCCAAATTGTCATATTTCCCGTAGGACAAATAGACAAGAAATTTCGCGAAATATTTATTTCATGCCTCCTTTATAACCCCCACATTCCCGTTCTAACCTAAAAAATTTTAATATAGCTTTATGAATCATGGAAGAGTTAATGACTAATTGGACATACTGAGTTTTTTGTAAGTTTCGTTTTACTCGCTATCGCTCAATGAAATCGTTGACGTCCCGCTTTAGTTTATAGTGTATATCTCGTTTATACATTGCTAAAAGACAAAAATGAATATTTCCAAAGTAGGGTAACTATAAATAAACAAAATTAACAAACTTTTTGTTTATGTTCAATATTTGCCAAAAAACGAATAGAAAACGAAATACCTCTTATTTTTTAAATTCAGGCCTCCCTTACAACCCCCACTCCTGCCAGTTTCTAGAAATGTTGGTATTGCTTTTTAACTAATGAAATATAAATGTATATATATAATATTATATATATTATATATATATATATATATATATATATATATATATATATATATACAATTTTGAACGGACCTCATTTTCGACATCTGCCAGGTGGGAGCGATGGGCATTTGAGGTCTTCTTTTTTCAAAAATCGCGTCATGAGTACAACCTTAATAGCTGATTTCCCTTCAAGAAAAATCTGCTAATATTCATCGGACGAATTCCTCATTCATCTGTTAATCCAAACTGAATTTATAAATATGCAAACGATTAGAGATTAAAATGCTATTCAAATAAAAATAATCCAATGATTTCATCTCAGTATACCTCAATTTTCTGTATATTTTATTCTAAAAAATTAATTGAGAAAAAACTTGTCTTTCACCCCCCCCTTTAGTTCTCGTTTTTAAAGTTGGGTTCATACCAACTTTATTATTCACTCTTTGGATGAGCTGTGCTTCCACTCTTCTTCTTTTTTTAATTAAGCTTCAAGAGACTAAAATAAATAAAAAGTAAATTCAATATGTAAAAAACTTCCATATAGAAGTGTGACGAATAACTGAAGTAATAGGATTTTTCAGGCCAGTGATCTTCACCCATGGAATCCTAATACCGAACTGCTATTCCCATTTATTAGAAAATGAATAAATAATATTACTCAAATTTATTTTCCACCACTTCTGAGATATTGATAATCAACAACTTATTATTGTGTTCAAATAAATAAATTGGTTTTATTCGGTTTAAAGTGTTCAACTTAGTGTGCGAATGCACGCGAGTGATCTTAGTAATTCGATTAGAAATTCAGTAAACATGACTAATGATTCTACCTCACTAGATCATGCCAAAGTAAAACCAGATTAGATAATTTAGGGAAAAAAACTACAACCCTACGTGATGCCTCAGACATTTCTGGAAATTCATTTCCTGACAACATATTTTTTTGTTTTATTTCTTCAAGTAGATCATATAGTGCAGAATTTAATCTTATATCCTGAGAAAAATATCACACAATTTAAAGGTCATTTTAGCGAATTTTCCTTAAGAGAAATGAGTTTCTGAGGCTGTACACATGACGCAATTTTCAAATAATTTCATCAAATGTCCGACCATAAACTCCATACTGCTGAAGTCAAATAAAGTCATGAATATTCTGCAGAGCATGGGAGGAGCGACATGGGGGACAAGGTTTATACCTTCACTAACGTTGTATAAATCGTGTATCGTCAGCATAGCCACATACGCCGCCGCAGCCTGGGGACCACTGCTGAATAGAAGGCACTACGAGTCCTTGAATAGGATGCAGAGGACTCTCTTAGTACGCATCATTAAAGCCTACCGGACAACATCGTACGAGGCGGCCAATGTAATAGCAGGCGTTGCTCCGCTTGATATAGTAATCAAGGCCAAAGTTGTCGAGCGGAGGAAAATAAAGGGTTGGCCCCTACCAGCCTCAACACCGATGGAGATGGTGGAAGCAGTTAACATCCCTCGAGGAGAGCATAATTCCGCAGGTCTCGTGAAGGCAGGAGCCAAGAACTGGGTGGAGAATCAATGGGAGAGCCGATGGAGCACGTCGGAAAAAGCATCAAATACAAAGCAATTCTTCAAAACCGTGCAGACAAGATTAGCCAAGGAGCCCGACCATTGGACCACTCAGTTCCTCTCAGGTCATGGCAACTTCGACGTAAATCTTTATAAATTTAAAAAGAAAAGGAGCCCATTGTGTCCCTGTCCCTGCGGGGCGAAGGAGAAGGAACGAGCCGTCGGCGACGTTCTTCTTCCTGAGATGTGTCCGGTATGACGCAGCTCGGCTGCAAGATGAAATGCGCACCATTTGCAGTTAATGGGATGATTATGATGGCCCAACATGCCAGAAGTAATTAGTTTCAGAAGCCCGTCCGCAGCCCCCAAAAATCTTTGTTGGCTTGCCCTTTTAAAGAGTTCGTGTCAGATAGGAATGGATGGAATAAATAAAAGCAAACTAAGTGAAAAAACAATAAAAACGGAAACAAAATAGACGCTATACCTAGCCCTAAACCACTGAGGCATAATAAATGGCAATGACTCGCGAGTCGGGTGCCTACAAAAAAAAGAGAGAGAGAGAGAGAGAGAGAGAGAGAGAGAGAGAGAAGAGAGAGGGAGGAGGGAGAGAGATAGAGAAATAGATAGATAGATAGATAGATAGATAGATAGAAGAGAGAGAGAGAGAGAGGAGAGAGAGAGAGCGAGAGATGAAGAGAGAGGAGGGAGCAGAGAGAGAGAGAGAGAGAAGAGAGAGAGAGAGAGAGAGAGACAGAGAGAGAGTGAGAGAGAGAGAGAGAGAGAGAGAGAGAGAGAGAGAGAGAGAGAGAGAGAGAGAGAGAGAGAGTCCTCCAGACGGTGATCGCCATTGGATGGGTTCAGCCACCACTCCATCTGGAGTGGTCGTCATGGAGATGGAGTGCACTTCCTTCATCTACTCGACCTTTACCAATTGCTCACAATCACTCGACTCCATTTATATTCTCTGCCAGCTAAAGGCCCGGGAATCACTGTTGACTCAATAATGATGCTATTAGCAGATTTCCCTAAGGAAATCAGCTTTTGAGGTCGTACTTTTAATGGAATTTTCATAAAACGTCTTCAAATGTACATCGATCTAAATAGGAGAAGACGAAAAAGTCCGTCACGCAGGGGCTGCGTAAACTAAGCAGATTTCCCTCGTGAAGTTTAGTAATAGATAAATCTACATACTGCTAACACAACACCACCGTGAATAAATACAAACGGAAATAAGAAATGATTCATCCAATTTCAATAACCTCCCGACAGGAAGCGTTAGGTTAGAAATGTAAAGAAACGGGTCTGCCCGCCTCACACCAGAAAGAAAAACAATTACTGAAATATATCAAAATTTAACATTTTAATTTTCTCGAGAACTATTCACTATAACTAGTACTGTAATTAATAATGAGTCAGAATAATTGCTATCCCTATCAATCAAATTTTAGAAATCAAATACCTTAAGACGGGGGGGGGCAGTCACAAGGACATATTTGCATGTATCTCGTATAATAAAGGTCTCTTCAATACATTTTTTTGGTATTTAAACTTCGAATAATGTGTTTTATTATGTAGCAGAGTAATGTTTGTGTAACATGAGTAGAAGTGGCGGTTTGCTGATGGCTGAAAACTGAAAAATGCAAATACCGAGGCTACTGAATAAATGTATACAACAATATTCATAGTACATTTAATTTACAATAAGATGGGTTCCATCCAATTTTTTGATCTGACCTATGGTAATGGAGATATTTCGAATTTTCGAAAATCCTCCCCTCTAAACCCCCTCCCCATGGCTCGATTTCAGCTATTAAGGAACTTAATCTTTCTTTTTACATAAAACGACTAAATATCGAGTTTGGTACCGATTAAAAACTAAATGCGACCGCTAGAGCGGTAACAGACAAATATATATATATATATATATATATATATATATATATATATATATATATATATATATATATATACAATTTTCAACGGGCCTCATAATCTCCTCGGTAGGATCGATGGGCATTTGAAGATAAATATCGAAAATCATGTAATGAGTACAACCTCAATAGCAGATTTCCCCTAACGGAAATCTGCTAAAATACACACACACTCCAATCACATTGTAAATGTATTTAGCCCTCGTTTTACACGTCATTTTTTTTTCGTCAAAATAGAGAATATGTGTTGAGATCACCTGTGTTACAGTCAACTGAAATATCCAGAATCCTATCTAGAAAAGATTTGGAAATAGTGGCCGACAAGAAAATTACAACACAGCAGAAATCCAAAGTCACCTAATGTCGAAATGTGTGTCGTATCCAATGGATTGAGCTCACAGCATTTGAATAAAGTCCCAGGTTAGAGGGATACTCAGCGTGGAAAACAGGAAATCTAGAGCTACTTTTTATAAATAACGGGTCTTTTCCGTATTTTTTTCCCCTCCGGTTACATTTAGTAAAATCAGTTACTTTGGATAACACCTGTCTGTACCTTATTTATTCTCGTGTAGTCAACTTAACCTACTTGTACAAAATTCTTAATATTGTCATGGATTGGTTTAAGTTGCATAAGCAATTAAAAGACGAAAACTATACCATTCCCCTACTATGATAAAATTTAATTATTCATACAGACCGTAATTGGTAATCACACTGTCAAATGAAACTTGTAAAAAGAAAGAAAACATTCAGATGGCGTTGTTATAAAAGAAACTGGAGCATGAGAATGAACGTTCTTCCAAGATGCAAAATATTCATTGAACATGGCTTTATTGTGTATTTATTCTTGGGCACCTGTAGATAACCCGTCCCGATTAGCCTAAGTTGCAAAAAGTGGACGTTAATAAATAAAGAAATAAAAGGAATATTCTTGGGCAAAAAATGTCTACAACTACTTCATTCTGTCGCGATGAATTTAGTATGTCACGACCAATTAGAAGAATTATTTACGATGTTTGTTCACACTTTTTAATACAAAATCCGAAATAATAGGATGTACTGGAATGACTTTGGAAATTGTAGAGTTATATTTCATCAAAAGAAAATGCAATGTAGGGAAAATGTACCGACAGTGGGTATTCCGAGGTATATGCAGAGAAAGAAACGAATGCTTTATTTATGCAGTGCCAGACAGAAATAGTGAAATATTATTGTGTTTTTATTTCTTCTTCTCCAAACCGGCTTTCTGCTCCAGCTTTTTGTTAAAACATCTGTTATTTAAAATCAAATAAAAATTTAAGGCAACTGATATATATTTTTAAATAACTGCCGTTGAAAAAACGGAAACGACCCTAAATGAGATTTATGGTTTGAGACCCTTAGCAGAGCTTATATCAGATTCAAATTTAGAATGAATATTTTTTTAACCCTTAACAGGCAAGGCTGGGTCGCCGGTGACCCAGAGGGTGTTTAAAATGTTTTAAGGGGGTAAATAGGGGAAGGAGGAGTGGGGGTTTGCAAAAAACCCTCCTTCTGAGTATTGCTCCTGACATCTAGGAGGGAAGCTGAGTGGTCTTGACTATAATATTAAGCCTGTTTCTTCCTGTACTCTAGAAACCTCGATCCTGGGTCACATATGACCCGCCTTGCTTTTCATGCACTTATATTAATCAATTTTTTTCTGTAAATTTATGGTTTTTTAAATTTATTGAACTGACTGCTCAACTGTTCAACACAACTGAAAAGTTTCTGTAACAGAATGGCATCTGAAAATGTTTTATTTAGGACTGCTGAGGAAATTCTACAAGAGCTTGAGCGACAACGAGCAGAAGAACCTGATGATGATTTCCAGGATTCAGCCAGTGAAGATGAAAATCCAGAGTTGGTAAATGATGACTGCGTCAATGATGAGTTTCATCCACTTCCTGAGGATGATTTTGATGAGGAAATGTCCAAGTTACTCATAATGAGTGAAATTTCTTCTTAGGAAACAATATGGATAGACAAACCTTTACGGTATCCCTTTTCGAGAACACCCTCTCAGAATTTGTTGAAATTCCCAATGACCAAGAATAGTGCTGGAACTACCCGCGGAGAGTAGGAATGCTTTTCTTATTATTTACACATGAAATGATAGAGAAAATTACTACTTTCACTAATGAGGAAATCGCAATCAGGGCCAAAACATTTGCCTCCAAACAGTGGTACATTGGAGAAACCAATACATTAGAAACAACAGAATTACTTGGCTTGCTCTTGAGAGGAGGCACATTACACAACCTCACCATGGACGACTTATTTTGCTGTAATGGATGATCCTTTTTCCTTACATTAATAAAAATGAACTCATTTATCTTTCACATGTTGAATTTTTATAGACTCGTGTATATCGTTAAGTACAATAAACTTTATAAACTGTGTTTTCCTTTATTTAATTTTATTTTTAAGTACCTCCTAGGATATGTAATATGAAAGAATACTGCTATAAATATGATGGGGTCACCCATGATCCACCTTGCCTGCACTGTAATTATCATATACCTTGCCTGTGAAGGGTTAAATGACAGTAATGCATCTAATTTCAAAATATTATAACTTATAGACTTATTATTCATTTATTCCCCTCAGGGCAATAGGAATTTATTTAGTGATGAATTCATTAAATAAAATCCTTAGTCCCACCCTGGCTTGAAAAGGATGATAACTTGTACATAACCCGTCCCAATAAGCCTTAGTTGCAAAAAGTGGACGTTAATAAATAATAATGTTATTCTTTCTTCAAATTCTGTTGATGAGGCAATTAATCATATTATTAATTGCTACTCTTAAATCGTATAATACTATCTAAAAGTAGTGAAGAGGTAATTTACAATAAATTTACTATGACTGTTTTAAAATCTTTACTAAGAGAAAAAATTATGAATTTGTGGCAACAGAGATGGAATCATACAGATAAAAGATCACATCTAAAATTATATATACCAGTATTAAAAAACCAATATCCCACTATCCCAACATACATTTTATCTCACACAAATACTAACTGGACACGGTAATACAAACTCTTACTTATACAGATTCAAACTTACTGACTCAAATACTTGTAAATGCGACAGTTACACTGAACAGACATTCACCCACCTTATTTATGAATGTAGACTGACTCAAAACATATATTCCCGGATGGCCTATTAGTCCTGATATATAATTTTAATCTTATTTACATTTAATATGTATAAAATTAATATTATGTAATTTTATTGGTTATATAATTGTACTATTTAATATTTTTTGTTTATTTTATCAAGTATTTGTAAATTTTTATAATCTTATTTACATTTAATATGTATATATATTATTATATAAAAAATGTTAGAATTTTGACAAAATGCACATATAATGCAAATATGCATGGGATGTGCAGAAAATAAAATCCCTCCACATAGGGTTACTATGTAGAGGAAATAAATAAAAAATAAAAAATAAAAAAAATAAAAATAAAAAATCGTATAATACCATTATAATTTAATGTTGCTAAAGTTATTTGTTATTTTAATTATGGCGCAACCTACGTACATGAAATATAATACAAAGTAAATTCGTATTTAAAAAGTAATATGAAAAGTATGAAGTATATGAAAAGAGCAGAGGTACGGAATGAACGTTGGAGCCGGAAGTGTATTGGAAATGATGGTCTCGACCAAGGCCATTCTCTTTTGATCCTGCCGCAGTCTATAAAAGCGGCCCAGCTTGGCCAATCAGTTAGTTGACCACAACTAACTCAGTTCAAGTTGTCCACAGAACACTCAGTACTCGTCAAGTGAATAACAGTGAGTGAACAGTGTTAGCAGATTTCCCTTAAGGGAAATCAGCTATTGAGGTCGTACTCATGACGAGAGTTTCGAAAAATTTCTTCAAATGTCCATCGATCCTACCCAGGAGATGACGAAAATGAGGTCCGTTAAAAATTATTTATATATATATATATATATATATATTATATCTAAATATTATATATATATATATATAAATATATATATATTTTTTGTCTGTTAAACGATCTAGCGGTCGTAATTCTTGTTTTGATCTTTACCAAACTCCGGAATTTAAATCGTTTTAATGTAAAAAGGAAGATCAAGAACGTTAATGTCTGAAATCGAACAGGGGAAAAAAAAAAGAAAAAAAAAAAAAAAAGGGAAAAAAAAAAAAAGGGGTGAAAAAAAAAAAAAAAAAAGGAAGGGGGGGGGAAGTGGGAGGGGGGGGGGGGTTAGAAAGGGGGATTTTTGAAAATTCAAAATATCACCGTTATTATGCGTCGGATCGAAAATTTGTTTATAATACATATTATTGCAAATTAATTTTAATAAAAATATTGTTTTATTCAATTATTCTGTATCAGAATATAAACCGAAGATATTTTGCATTTGTATTCTGCATGATACTGGTCACGAGTAGGCAATGATCGAACGTTATCCGGCGAGAGCTTCTGGCGGCCGTTTCTATAACTTCGGGCCCCTCGTGAATAGGTTTAGAAGGTTTAGTGCAACTGTTTTTTGGGGCTAGAAACTACTGGGATGTTACACCCCTAAATTATATGTTTTAGGTTTAGAGGTTTATCTAACTACTACAGTTGTTATTAGGCAGATTTCCCTATTGTAAAACTTCACGTGGGAAATCTGCTTAGTTTACGCAGCCCCTGCGTGACGGACTTTTTTTAGTTGCAGTACGGTGCAGTGTTTTATGTAAAGATCAGTGTTTCTAGTGCACAGGGTTCTATGCATTTTTTCATAATGCAATTACCAAACTTGTTACTTCTTTCAACATTCAGTAACCCTCCCCCCCCCGCCCACTACTCATCGTTTTTTTCCCATAGAAATAGATAATTTGTAGTGAGCTGACATCAAATGAGCGTGCGTGCTGCTAGCTGTCCCCTGCACTTGCGGGATAATCAGCTTTAGTTTACGCCAGCTCATAGCAGTGATGGTATGTTCTTGTTACATTTGAAAGCATTCACCACGTCCAAGAAAAATTCCTGATATGCACCGGCTCGTTGAGTGCCCTATTCTGTATTAAAGATGTATTTACAAACGATTCAATAGTACAAAAAAATACATATAACTCAAATACAAAATGCACGCGAGAGTTTAAATAAGGGTGTCGCTTCTACTTGATGTTGCAGATTCCAAGCCACGTGAGTCGGAATCAGCATATGGAAATGAAATAGCAGAATTTAAGCAGCCAGAAGATAGCCCACCCAACTCGACTATCACTATCACCCCAAACAACAATTACATCTGCCAGAACTCTATCAACCACCTCTAAAGAAGAAATTAATATAAAAACTAATGGCAACACATGTGGAATGAAACCCAGAAACATATAAATTAAAAACTACATACAAACGCCTCCATCCGCCCATATGCGAAATATTCAGACGATGACAACATGAAGAGAGTATTGAAGTCGTATTAGCTAAGACTCCGAATACGGGCTATTTGATACAAGATTTGTCTACCTCATTGTTCATCTTATAATAGGGGGGGGCTTACTATAGATAGCCAGCAACCCCCGATTTGCCGTTGGGAAGTGTAAAACAACAGACCTTGACTATATAATCTATACATATTAATGGCAATGCCATAAATGGATACAGATATTCTGAAATTTCAAACGAGAATGCCCAATATTTCCAATGATGTTAACGCAGTAGGGGCCCTCTGGAGCCTCTAGGTAAATTGTCTCTAGATTTTCCCTTGAAAATAATTAATTGCCGAATTTGGCACTAAATTAAATTTACAAAGTTTTAATGTATTCTCGTTTATATGAGATAAGAATGGCGATATGGAATGAGGATACCAACAACGTGAATTATAGATAATTACAAGGCGCGATGATAACACAAGTAGTTTTGTTTCTCCCTAAAATTATTATGACAAACAAACAAACAACACGGCCTTTGAATGACTCCCCCCCCCCCCCCCCCTATTAAAGAATCTAATACGCGTCGCGGCCAATTCAGAAATTACATTTTAAAAGACGCTACTGGTCTATGACAATAGCGTACTGATAGTTTTAGAGGAACAATGCTACCAGGTAGGCCAATCTGTTTGCATTATATGGTCCATCTTGGGATATTGGACGCCGGCGGAAATCCACAAGAGTCGGAAGTGATAATCCTATTCATTTAATGTCATCGCGACGGCTTCCGGAAATCCGGGTGGGGGCAGATGTCACAAACAGCCACTTCCTATCGCGAGATTATTGGTTACAACTATCCAAAGTTCATTGGGAGAATAAAATAAAACGTCCTTTAAGCAAGAATGCCAGTGATACATTAAGCCCAGTAATTTTTCCCACGAGTCGCGAAGTGCACACTATAAAATCTCTGATTATACATGATTACTCACACTTCGTGTAACCACCAAAGAAAAAAAATCCGAAAATGGGGTAAGAGGCAGGATCAGCCTATATCAATTATAAATCCATAGGACCATTCTAATATTACAAGAAGGCCGTTAGGATGAAATGTATCACGGAAAGTAAAAATAATTAAGCCAGAGGCTTTGCATCATATCGGGTTTAAAGCCCATAAACAGAGTTAAGCGCGTCTGACCTTAATCTCGCCATGACAAACCTAGAGTTGCGAGTTTCGACAATTCTCGCCTGCGCCCACTGACGGCAAAGGCAAATTAGTTGAGTGACGGAATTCGTCAATTAACAACCTAAGCTTTGTCACCCTGGCTAGGAATTTTAAGGGTGATAACCTTTAGATAACCCGTCCCAATTGTAAGATGTAAGTCTGCCAACTTATTGTGGAAGATTAGCAAACGCTTATTAATTATAATAACAATAATAATAGTTAAAGCAATGTTTCATGATGTACACATACTCATGGAATGTATACTAAATACCAAGTAATGTGTTGGCAGAAAAGTCAATCGAAAAACAGAAAAGTCCTTTCACCCCCCCGACAAGCCCCGTCTACAGTTAGATTTGTGAAAAGGTGCTATTAATGGTCGTGAGACTGAAAGCAGCAGGCGACTTAATCATAATTACAATAAAAAATAAATAAAAATTTAGAAAATTAAACAAAAAATATTACATTGGTCGCCATATTGACTTCCTATAGTCAGTTTTTATAAATCAGCACTATAACCCCGTGGATAAAAACGTGGAATTTCACAATCCGAATTGGCTTGCTAAGGAGACTCCCTTACTTAACACCGTCGCTAATATATTGAGACCTTCTCTATTAGCAACGCCCTATAGCAATGTAGAATACTCCGCGAACACATGACAATTCATAAAGACTAACTGTTAAGGTTATGTATCACGATTCTGCGAAAGAATACTCTGGCGGACCGCCATACAAAGAAATCTACATACAAATGGTAACACCCCCGTTAATATTAATAGAATAAAAATAAAAGTCCGTCACGCTGCTGCTGCGTAAGCTAAGCAGATTTCCTATGTGAAGTTTAGCAATAGAGAAATCTGCATACTGGTAACACAACACCACCATAAGTAAATACAAACGGTAATGAAAAATCTTTAAGTTAATTTTAATAAACTCCTAACTGAAACGGCTCCTGAATTGTAAGAATAATTTATATTTTAATAACTCAAATTTTAGTAGTCCAAGAACTAAAGAAGGGGAGGGACGGAAGAACAAAACGTATTTGCCTAAATCTCACAAAGTAAGGAAGGTTAGGTAAGGTTAGAAACTACAGGGTAGGTTAGAATCTTCCGCCAGAGCCGACTTACGAAAACGGCCGAACTAACCCAAACAACTCCCGACCACAGACTTCATAAAAATGCAAATATCTCTGTTAATATTCAAGATAGAGAATAAGTGTATATTATAATATTTATAGTAAATTTAATTTGCAGTAAGATTGGTTCTATACAATTTCTCGATCAGATGCATAATAACGGAGATATTTCTAATTTTCGAAAATCCCCCCCCTCTAAACCCCCCTACATCCGGTACGATTTCAGTCATTAATAAACTTGATCTGTCTTTTTACATAAAACGGTTAAATATCGAGTTTCGTAACGATCAACCAAAAATCACGACTGCTAGAATGGTAACAGACAAATATATATATATATATATATATATATATATATATATATATATATATATATAAAATTTTGGAGTGAGATAATTTTCGTCAACTCGTGTGTAGTATATATGGACATTTGAAGAAATATTTCGAAACTCGCGACATGAGTACAACCTCAATAGCTGATTTCCCTGGAGGGAAATCTGCTAAAACAAACGGTATTTAGAAATTATTCAGCCAATTTACAATTCAATAATCTCTACGACGGAAAGTGTCTAAATTGTATACAATCAGGTCAGCCAACCTATCTGAATAGATAGGTAGAGATATTCTAGATAAACTATAGATAGATAGACCGAAATAAAAAATAAAATTAATGAAATAAATCTGAATATCATATTAATTTTATGGAAAACTATTCCTTGGCGTTACAAAGTTGTCCTCTCCGGTGCAGTTATACGGCCGAATGTCAGTGCTTACTTCTCCAGCCCGCCTATTGGCAAGATCTTCCTTATTTCTTTATTAGAATCTCCTCTTACCATTTAATAACTTTTCCCTCAAGAATAAATGCTCCAGAGTTAAGACTGACAATTACTACATATTCTATTATTTATATACATTTGCTTCATGTTGATTTTTCACTCCGCTTATGAGAGGCTTCAGGGTCTACTTTTTCTGTTGTTTTGAAAATATGACCATAAATAAATTAATATAGACTAACACATAGAAAATATGACCTAGTTAACTTAATTTTAACTAATCTATGGCGGAAGGTCAACAAGAGAATGATAACTTCAAGTGATTATTAAAATCATTTTCATTTCTCTAATAGATCCTATAGAAAGGTGTAGCCCTTGGTTCAGTTTTTTTGTTAGAATTTCTCCTGATGAAGCGTCACAAAGTCGTGAAACTAGTTGAGAAATAAAATGATTTTAATAACCATTTCAAGTTTTCTTTCTTTTGTTGGCTTTCCGCCATAGATGGAAGTTAAAGTACTTTTTAGCAGATTCCCCTTGAGGGAAATCAGCTATTGAGGTTGTACTCATGACGGAATTTTCGATTTTTTTCTTCAAATGTCCATCAATCCTACCTAGTAGATGACGAAAATGAGGTCCGTTCAAAACTGTAAATATGTATATATATATATATATATATATATATATATATATATATATATATATATTTATATATATACTTATACTTATAAATATATATATATATATATATATATATATATATACTTATACTTATATATATATATATATATATATATATATATATATATATATATATATATATATATATATATATATATATTTGTCTGTTACCGCTCTAGCGGTCGCAATTTTTGTCTGATCATTGCCAAACTCGATATTTAGTCAATTTACGTAAAAAGAAAGATCAAGTTCGTTATTGGCTGAAATGGGATCAGTGGGAGGGGGAGGGGTTAGAGGGGAGGATTTTCGAAAATTCGAAATATTTCCGTTACTATATGTCGGATTAAAAAATTGTATAAAATCAATCTTATTGAAAATTAAATTTACTATAAATATTGTTATATACATTTATTCTCTATCTTGAATACTAACCGAGATATTTGCATTTGTATGCATGTGTGTAGTCGGCAGGAGTCGGCTATGTTCGGGACTCCGCCGAAGCTAGTGCGGGCCGTTTCGGTAACTATTCGTCCCTCGTGAATAGGTTTAGTGATTCCTTACTAATACTGTTGTTATTAGGAGGATTTTTCTATTGTAAAACTTCACGTGGGAAATCTGCTTAGTTTACGCCGCCCCTGCGTGACGGACTTTTATATACTTGGCGGTGCTCTGTGAGTGTAAAAGTATGAAGTACGTCTGTAATTATTATATTGTACTGAAGCGTGTTTATGATATTATGTTACAATATATACCTAACCTTGCCTATGCATGTTTTTTTTTCCAAGTTCAGTCCTATGCTCAAACATGTACATCATTTCATTAAAACTAAAGAAAACGAAGATACAATGGCTTTGGAAAATCTGGCTATTAATATTTGAATCTTTAAGATCCGTCCATAAAGATAATGGCCGAAATTCATTATCGACTAGACACTTTGCCGGTTATTTATAGTTACAATCAATAAAATCCCTACAGGAAGGAGGAAGGTTTAACTCATTTCAGCGGTGACCCTAAAAATAAAGCTCTAAATCAAGATACAAAAAAAAAGAAAAAAAAAAAAAAAAGAGTAATCTAAAAAATATTAATATAAATAGCTGACCTCCGGGTAAAAGTATGTCTTTTAAAATGTTATTTAATGGGCGAAGAATACCTTTGGTAGAATATTGAAAAGAAATAATGGCGTTGGATTGTGAAAGGGGCAGGGCTTAAGTGGATTTGGAGGTTATATTTTTCTTGCTTTTCTCAACCACGTATTTATTTTAAATGAGTTATAAACTGCAGTAATTTATATATGTTCAGTCAATTTACATTTTAATAACCTCTAACGGAAAGCATCTGTATGGAGAAAAAAAGTCCGTCACGCAGGGGCTGCGTAAACTAAGCAGGTTTCCCACGTGAAGTTCCCACCCCCCCCCCCCCCCACCCCCCCCCCCCCCCACCCCCCCCCCCCCCCACCCCCCCCCCCCCCCACCCCCCCCCCCCCCCACCCCCCCCCACCCCCACCCCCCCCCCCCCCCCCCCCCCCCCCCCGCCCCCCCCCCCCCCCCCCCCACCCCACCCCCCCCCCACCCCCCCCCCCCACCCCCCACCCACCCCACCCCCCCACCCACCCGCCCCCCCCCCCCCCCACCCCCCCCCCCCCCCACCCCCCCCCCCCCCCACCCCCCCCCCCCCACCCCCCCCCCCCCCCCCACCCCCCCCCCCCCCCACACCCCCACCACCCCAACCCCCCCACCCCCCACCCCCCCCCCCCCCCACCCCCCCCCACCCCCACCCACCCCCCCCCCACCCCCCCCACCCCCCCACCCCCCCCCACCCCACACCGCCCCGCACCCCGACCCCGGCCGCCCCCGCCCCCACCCCCCCCCCCGCCCGGCCCGCCCCCCCCCCCACCCCCCCCCCCCCCCAAGGTTACAATTTTATATATATATATATATATATATATATATATATATATATATATATATATATATATAATGTCACCCACAAATTGCCCGCTCAGTGGAGAAGGGTGTGGGTTTTTAAATTAAATTTACCTAGCCTCATATCAATCGGCAGACATTAAAATAAAAAGGGCGCCACGTTGTTTGTTTCCTCAGGTAACAACGAAAACCAATATTCTACAAACCAATCAGTTTATTTACAATAATAAATCAACTAAACTTATCTCTAATCTTAAGTATAAAAATGATAACTAAATAAAAGATTAAACAATACTCCCCATGGGGACTTATCAATACAAATAAATAGGCCTTTTCTGTTTTAATTGTGTATACACAATAAGCATAGGTTTGGTACCTTTTGTACAATGAGATAACTGCTATTCTGCAAGCGGTATTACACGCTGATCCGCCAAAGCGTTTATCGGGAGCACTAATCCTCACTGGGCCTCGAGGTGGACTCTGCCGTCTCCTGCTAGCTTCTCCCCGGCGACCGCTTCTTGTCTTAGGCTCTCGCGCAGCCAGCCCCGCGCATCAATCTCCCGCCATCCTTCTTTCTCAATCACCCGTCTTCGGCGACGGTAAAAATGGGCCGTAACAATATATGTATATATATAATTTTGAACGGACCTCATTGTTGACTTCTTCTGGGTAGAATCAATAGACATTTGAGGATTATTTTCGAATATCGCCTTAATGGATTTCCGTTGAAATTCCTTGAGTGAACTACCATCGAGTACAAATACAGTTTCCTTACTTCCCAGTTGCCATTAATGTTCGTGGTCGAAATCTAACAAGTCAACGGATCTGTAAGTATTTGACCAGGACATAGCACAGCACTATATCTCTCTCTCTCTATATATATATATATATATATATATACACATACATACATACATCTGAGATTAATGTTTGACTCACGCCAATACTGGTGTATCCGAGTTTAATTGCAGTATGCCAAGTGCATTGAATACTTGCAGACATTTTAGCAGATTTCCGTTAAGGGAAATCAGCTATTGAGGTCATACTCATGACCCAATTTTCGGAATTTATCTTCAAATGTTCATCGATCCCACCCAGGAGATGACGTAAATGAGGTCCGTTCAAACCTGTATATATATTTGTCTGTTTCTGTAGCGGTCACAATGTTTGCTTTATCGTTACTAAGCTTGATATATAATCGTATCATGTAAAAAGAAAGATCAAGTTCGTTAACGGCTGAAATCGGACCGGGGGAGGGGGGGTTTAGAGGGGGGAAATTTTGAATATTCCAAATATTACCGTTATTATGCTTCGGATCGAAATATTTTATATAAGCAATCTTATTGCAAATGTAACGTTCTATAAATGTTGTTATGTACATTTTTTACATGATATATGTTTTTTTTTTAGTTTTCGGTCTTCAGTAAACCCCCACACCCACTCATCTCATATTAACAGTAACCTATGTTATGAAGCGTTTATTTGTAGCTCATATGCCAAATATTGTTCTCATTGAACTATTAAGTATTGAGATAAATGCAAATACGTGGTGCACGTGTGAAATCTGCTTAGTTAACGCAGCTCCTGCGTGACGAACATTTCAAAGCCCTTGTGAAGCCCTACCTTGGAGAGCCTATAGAATGATCATGGTTTGTGTGTACTACTTACTGCCTTTACAGATCAAAGCTAGCTTGCCGACGTGCGGTCTGCGGCACTGCATCTCAAAGAAATGTTAACAACGTTAGCTATAGAGCATTATCACGGCCTGTGTATTGTTCTACTAGCTTTTCAATCAAGTATTTGTGCTCAGCTTGGAGAAATTCCTTTCAAAGTACAAAGTGAACAATTAACCCTTAATTCAACAAATTCTCATCCCACTGAAATTGCCTTTTACAAATTAATCCCTCCAGGAAATAGTAATAAGAAAAGAGTCCGGCACGCAATGGCTGAGTTAGTTTTACCACGTGCTCCACATATTTGCATTTATCGCAAAAAATCAAAAGTTCAATGATAACGATATTTGTTTTGTATTTAACCTTCAAATAGAGTGGTCGATGATGTAAATATAACATGAGTAGGGGTGGTGGTTTACAGAAGGCAAAAAAGTTCGTCACGCAGGGGCTGCGTAAACTAAGCAAATTTCTCACGTGAAGTTTTACAATAGAGAAATCTGCCTAATAACAACTGTAGTAGTAAGAAACCTCTAAACCTAAAACATTATTTAGGGCGTAATAACCCAGTAGTTAACAGTTAACCTAACCTCTAAACCTATTCACGAGGGACGATAGTTATGGAAACGGCCGCCAGAGCTCTCGTCGGAAACTCCGAACATAGCCTATTGGTGACACGCAGAATACAAATGCAAATATCTCGGTTAATATTCAAGATAGAGAATTAATGTATATAACAATATTTATAGTGAATTTAATTTGCAATACGATTGTTTTTATACAATATTTCGATCCGATGTATAGTAACGGAGATATTTCGAATTTTCGAAATTCTTTCCCTCTAATCCCCCTGGTCCGATTTTAGCCGTTAACGAACTGGATCTTTCTTTTTACATAAAACTACTAAATATCGAGTTTGGTAACTATTAAACAATAATTATGACCGCAAGAGCGGCAACAGGCAAATATATATATATATATATAGATATATATATATATATATATATCTATATATATATAGACCTCATTTTCGTCATCTACTAGGTAGGATCGATGGACATTTGAAGAAAAATGTCGAAAATTCCGTCATGAGTACAACCTGAATAGCTGATTTCCCTTAAGGGAAATCTGCTAAAAATAAAAGGTGCAAATATCTCAGATAATAATCAAGATAGAGAAAATACCCATATAACAACATATATAGAACATTTAATTTGCAATAAGGTGTGTTATATAAACTTTTCCGATCCGACGTATAATAACGGAAATGTTTGGAATTTTCGAACAAAAATTACGACCGCTAGGGCGTTACATCTATACATACATGAAAATCTGAACGGACCTTATTTTCGTCAGAACCAAGGTAGGATCGATGGACATTTAAGGAAGTTTTTCAATTTCTAGGAAACCACTTGCGAATTACCAAGTGAACTTTGTTACCGTCAGAAACCTAATGCTACATATTTATTACTGAACACACTTTAGAATTTGAGACATCAATGAGAGACGCTGGGCCTGTTTTACAACGATACATAAACTTCAATTATCGGAAAAACTCTTTATTTGCACTTGCGATTGTAGAAGCGCTATTACCAACCATTCGTTCTCGTTAAAACTTGGTGCTATTTTCATTCTCTAAGCCGGTTTATAATTGAAAAAAGTCCGTCACGCGGGGGCTGCGTAAACTAAGGAGATTTCCCTCGTGAAGTTTTATAATAAGGAAATTTCAGAATAGAGAGTCAAACAGTTACGGGAACGGCTCGAACTAGCTCTTGACGGAAAATCACGACTAGAAATTAGCCGATCTCATCTCAGAAGCTGAAAACAAAAAAATGCAAATATCACGGTTAATATTCAAGATAGAGAATAAATGTATATAACAATATTTATAGACAATTTAATTTGCAATAAGATTGGTTCTATACAATTTTTCGATCCGATGCATAATAACGGAGATATTACTAAATTATGAAAATCACCCCCACTAAACCCCCCCCTCGCCACTGGTCAGATTTTCAGCCGTTAAAGAACTTGATCTTCCTTTTTATATAAAACGATTAAATACCGATTTTGGTGACGATTAAACAAAAATTTGCGATATATGTTATATATATGTCTATATAACAAAAAATCAAACTATATAACAATATAAATCTAAACTCAAAAAATATATAAAAAACAACTCTACCCACAAGTAAACAATCAGTAAAATCATCAAATATATCGTTTTTGGGGGGGGTAACGGACCTCATATTCGTCCTCTCCTGGGTAGGATCGATGGACATTTGAGGAAATTTTTCGAAAATCGCGTCATGAGTACGACCTCAATAGCTGATTTTCCTTACGGGAAATTTGCTAAAAATAGCTAACCAGACATTGATCTTTATGCTTAGTTAGATAATTTTCAAAGAAACGGCAAGTAACTTTTACCTTGATAACTGAAATTATGGAGTTACTGGAAACTATTCAGCAGATGAGAATAAATGAGTCATTATTAGCACGAATACTTAACTTCACATGTACCTTATACGGACCTGCTCTGGAAGGTGAAAACTTCTGCTAATAAATATTCCTAGTAAAACATTTTAAACATATCATCAATATATACGCAATATTATTGATAATTGTTATATACTTATGTATTCAATTAATTGTAATACATTTCTTGTATAATATTAAATATTTCCTCATAGCTATTATATCTTTGACAGAAAGGATTCGAATTTTCTTAAATATATGGAACACGTTAAAAACAACTTTTTATTTATGTATTATTATTAAATAAACGCCCTAGAAACAAATTCCAATAAAAAAATATTCATTCCCGGCAAGATTTGATCTCGAGATCTTGAGATACAAAAAGAGCTTTTGAAATATTTACCTTAGCACCACCTCAAGACTTTAAGGCTAATCTTCGTACTTGTGTATTATATCCACCACATTTTAGTTCCACTAGTTCCACGCTAGAGTGCGGTACTGTTTTAAGTAGTACGATTCATTGCCCGCAAGGGAGGTTATACTTACCTTATAACCTTCTACGGGATTATAATGATAAATAAAAGAAAACACAATTTTTAAAAATAAAACATTTTATTCACATTTAGGCGGGAAATGTGTGGAAATACTGTTCTTCATATCTAAGGACACAACTCCCTCATGTAACTGTTCCAATCAATAGCAGTCTTATTGGAAATTTTGAGTTGTTTTTTGCAAAAATTGACAGATGTCAATTCTTCGCACCAGCAGTTAATGAACTTCAATGCATTACAAAATGGAATTTTACTTCCTTCGAACCAAGTGCCAATCCGAACGCCGACTTGCTCACCACACTTTCTTACATTACACTTCCAAAAAAGACTTTTTTTTCCACTATAAAGTTTCATACAATGTGATTTAGAACACTTTCTTCTGATAGCCAAAATATTCCTCTCATGTAAATATTTAACAGCGTCTTCTTCAGTCGTTGGCAAATCCCAAAGAGGCATTTTTAAAGGACTAAGAAACTCTAAACAGCAAACGCAACTATGACAAAAGATAACCTCATTAGCCTGGGAGAGCTAGCGTCGCACTTCAGTAGCGCATTCTAGCGTGGAACTAGTGGAACTAAAATGTGGTGGATATAATACACAAGTACCCTAATCTTTAACACATTTTTTAGATGAGCTCGTGAGATGTGCGTTCTGTCGTTTTAACAGAATTTCTTATTCATCAGGTACTAAACACTAAAAAATGTTCGTTCAAATCGGTTGAAGCAAGGCTGTCCACTCCCCTTGCGTGACAATGCTAGCAGGGCTCCAAGGTGGTTATACTAAGTTTGGCTGTTTTTTATGTGAGTGGGAAAGGACAAAAAAAAAGTAGTTCACTGCACAGTGAGAAAATGACTAGATTGCATAGAAACAGTTGGTCACAAAAATATTGCTTGTGTAATCTGCTTAGTTAGCACAGCCCCTGCGTGGCGGAAGTTTTCATACTGAAGAATGACAAGACAGTGTATAATACTAGAGCAAAATAAAATATGGTTCTAGTTGGAGCTTGAGTGTCACGTGATGCGAATACTTACTCCTTCGACTGTAAATAAGCCAGTAGGAAGTTTGCTCCAAAGATCCCAGCTGTCACAGCTCTCAAGATAACACAAGTTAGAGAATCAGAAACTGGATACAAATATTTTATTTTTCATTTGATTTTTTTTCTTCGCTCTCCACAGAATCTACTCAACGATCCCGCCATTGTTTATTTGTTTCCTTTCTTTTCATATCACATCTCTTTTCTTCCGATGTACTCGTGTTTTCTGCTCCATTACTAGCAGCTATTGAGGTTGTACACATAACGCAATTTTCAAAAGCATTCGTCAAATGTCCATCGATCCTACCCAGGGGATGAAGAAAATGAGGTCAGTGCAAAATTTTTTATATATATATATATATATATATATATATATATATATATATATATATATACATATATATTTGTTTGTTAACACTCTAGCGGGTATAATTTTTATCTCATCGTTACCAAACTCGATATTTAAACGTTTTAAGTAAAGTTGAATATCAAGTTCGTTTACAGCTGAAATCGGACCAGCAGGAGGAATCGGTTTAAAGGGGAATTTCGAATTTACAAAATATCTCAGGAGTACGACCTGATGATAGCTGAAATCTGCTAATGGGATTTCTAATCTCAGCTTTCCAAAATCATCTGTTTTCTATGGACATTGAAAGCATCATTAAATCAAAATATAACTCTATTTATAGACATCTGAGTTGTTTGAATTTTGGAGAAGAATATATCCAGTGGACACAGCATATTAACAAGACTTATAGCCCAAGTTAGAATGGCTGGTAGACCAAGTCAACCAATGCGTACTTTTGTATGAATGGGCAATGTTTTTAATTTAGACATGTTGACAAACGTGTGACCGTTTGCCATTCAGGACAAGACTGCTATTTCCTCCTACACGTTCTTTCCTTGAAATACCAAATACAATTCTTAACTTTGAGAACTATTGTTTTATTCAGAATTATTTCGTTTCAATTCTATTAGCGATATTGTAATGGCGTTTTGTATGGCAATTAGTACAGAGAGGAGACCAATAACTATAATGCGTGATTCTCAGTACGGTAGTCTAATCTTTTAAAGGAAATTTAGAAAACTGCTAACTTATTTTTAGTTTGTAATTCCTCATTTTGTTATCACTTAACCAATGATAAGTACAATATCCAGTATCTCTAACATATTCCGTTTCTCTAACATATTAAAATTATTAAATTGGTTTCCGCTTGGTTCCTCCTGCGCATACCGTTTTAATTTTTGCTTTTCTGAGTTGGATACAGTGTAAGGTTATTGTAATGTCGGGATAAAGTCTATGTTGTTAATTGCTTAGTTGTTGTTGTTTTATCTTGGTACAATTTTATCGGATAATTATTCTATTCGTTGGTATGTTCTTGCACAAACAACTTAGTGTACTTTATACATTATAATTATCTTGATTTATATCTTATTTTATTGCTACTATTTCTAATGTGTTTTGTTTTTACCCCAAGTAATTGGATCATATTTTGTAATGCATTATGTAACCGACACCCGTTTAGTACTGGTTTGTCCTGTGAACTGATGTATTAAAATAATGAAATAAATAAATAATAAATAATTTATTCAATTTTTTTAATATAACGTATTTCGAGCTGACGTATAATAACGGAGATATTTTGAATGTCCAAAATTCCCTCCCTTTAAACTCCCCCCCCCAACCAACCACTCGTCCGATTTCAGCCGTTAACCGAAGACGTTAATAGAAAATATCCATAAAATTTTATATATTTGCATCTGTTATGTAATGTTATGCACAATCTTTACCTATCTCAAATATTAACCTAAATATTTGCATTTTTTCAGCCTTCAATAAACCGCCTATTCTTGTCATCGTACGTTATGAATAAGCTAACATATTCGTATTATGGAACGTCTCATTACAAGTTGAAATACCAAATATCGATTTCGTGAAATTGATATTCTTGCGAATACGTTCAGAAGATCCCACATGTCTTTTGTCCTTGGATAACAAAAATTAGAGTGATTGAGATAAAAATTATCCTGGTTCATTATAAATTGCAGCATTAGCCATAGTAAATAGTTTTCAATAAAATTAATATATTATATTCAGATATATTTCAGTAATAGTTTTTTTTTTCTGTAATCGTTGAATAATGGTAACATTACTAAACTGAAATGGGTGAAGAAACTGAAACATTTTGCAATAGAGTGAAGAAAGTAATCACTTTCTTCACAAGTGAAGAAAGTGAATTGCCTTCTTAATTAGTAATAAGTATAAATTAAAAAATAATTTGAAGTTGGAAATTAAATGCTATTAAATGTTTCTTAACATTGTAAGAATTTATTTTAACAAAATAAATTGAAATGTGAATGAATTATTGGTGGAAATAATCAATATATTTTGAAGTTTAAATATAATAATAATTACCTTCCTTGTTTATAACCTGCACTTGTTTATAACTGCACTACTTCACAATCATCACTAGTTGTTTTATAACTATGCTTATAACCTTTCACAACCATGCTTATAACCTACCAACAACATACCATAACCTTCGCTCGTGTGGGTAAAAGTTTCACTCGAGTTGCAAAATGATCTACTTTCGTCACTTCTATAATAAATAACTATTCTTTCCGGTCAGGAATATTTCTATCTTTCAGCTCAGAGTGGTTAGTTAACCTGTTTGTTTACAATAAAGGCGCTTTCATATGTTGAGGTCATTAAAAAGTAAATTGAATAAAACATTTCTCATTGTCATTTGTATTTGTTCATTTAATATTCACGGTGGTGATAAATGTAAAACTGCGTAGGATCGCTGGATATTAGAGGAAATTTTTCTAAAAACCCTTCATGAGTACAACCTCAAAAGCTGAGATTCCAAAGGAAAATCTCCTCAAAAATGAATCATAGATTATCTTGAAAAAAGGAAATAGATATTAAATACAGACATGAGAAACTATGTAACCCTAATAAAGTTTATTTGTCTCGACAATTATTTGAAAGGTATGCCCGTGAGGTCCTAATCACATTTCAGTTGTGGAAAGGCTTGTCAAGTAATTGTATTTTTACTGCACGAACAAAAAATATTGACTCTGGCTTCAGTCGGAAGTCAAGAGGGAAAAGGGGCCAATGTTCTTGTCAAAGAGAGTGCCTTTAATTGACCTATGAGCAAACATTGGACAAATCAAGCAGAAACAACGTTTGCTTCCTCTCACACATGAGTGTTTACTTTCAACCTTTAAGTTGCTGCAACATTTTCCAGCCCAATGTGCTTTTGATAGTAATCACACGAGTTTAGATTATATTTTATTTCTTCTCGCTACTCGGAGAACAAATTATGTCCATCAGAAAGCGTTAAAAAAAATTCTATAACATTTTATAGGGTGTGAGAGAAATCTCTTTTTCGTTCCCTTTTATATTTTGTTCATTCTTTCTGCCTTAGATAGATACATTTAATTTTAATTCAACGGACGAAAGAAGAAAACTTTATTGCACATCTAAATCATCAATAGCATGAAATTTTAAAAATAAAAGTAAATTTTAATTAAATAAAATTTGTGTTAAAATAAAAGTAATAAGTTTGAGACAAAAATTATGAGGAAAACAGATATAAGAGGAATATAAGGAAAAGGCCGTCACGCAGGGGCTGCGTAAACTAAGCAGATTTCCACGTGAAGTTTTACAATTGAGAAATTTCACGAGAGTCGAACTGTCAGGAAACGGCCGAACTAGATTTTGGCGGGAAAGTCACTCAAGTCCGTTAGCCGGCCAGATTTAATAGAAATGCAAATATCCCAGTTAATATTCAACATAGAGAATAAATGTATATAACACTATTTATATTAAATTTTATTTGCAATAAGATTGATTCTGTACGATTTTTCGATCCGACGTACAGTAATGGAGATATTTCGAATTTTCGAAAATCCTCCCCTCTAAACCTCCCCTCCCACGGGTCATATTTCAGCCGTTAACGAACTTAATCATTCTTTTTACATAAAACGACTACATATCGAGTTTTGTAGCGATCAAACAAAAATTGCGACCGCTGGAGCGGGTAACAGACAATATATATATATATATATATATATATATATATATATTATATATATATATATATAATATAAAAAAAACAAATCTTTATTTGGTAATATAAAAAGTTAATAAGAAACCAGAGATAAAACAGGCGAATTATATATATTTTACTTTTACTAGAAACTTTAAAATGATGGTTGGTCAACAATATAATTTCTCATTTACGATTTGGACTGCACTTCATTCGGGATAATTGATATATTTTTATTTCGTGACGTATCGATATAAATCAGCCGACTAGACCTGCCATACTTTGTAAGCCACTCTCTGATTTGCATGGATAGTGGAAGGTCCTATAGAACGAGGTGGTCATAGGTTTGGTGGCTTTTTTGTAGTAGAATTTCTCCTGACGAAGCTTCCATATGGACACGAAACTAGAAGGGAAATAAAAATGATTTTATTAAAAGTTTGAAGTTTTGATTATTTTGTTGACCTTCCGCCATTGATAAGTGAAATAAAAAAATACAGGTTTGCACCCGAAGGCCTAAAAGATAATTGGTATAATCTGGTTCACCAGATCCTGGTCAGGAAACACAACGAGCTAGAAGTAATAAAAGAAAATGAGAAAGACCGCCGAGATGGACTGATAAAAACAAAGTGAGACAGAATTAAAATTTCAAACCAAAGAAGAAATTAAAAGGGTGGAAACTCTGAAAACAATTCCTTCGCAAGTTAGCCTCTTCTTATTCCAGCCATTACTTACTGAATATTAGAAAAGTTACGTTGGAAAAGTCTTATTTCTCTCAGCTTTGAACTTTGAGTAAAAATAATTGTCACCAAAACAACAAATGTAAAAGTTTGTTTGCCTCAAGAGAACAATTTTCATTTGGTAACATTTAGGTTTTCTCAGATTGAAATCCCTCTTCCTGAAGTTTGATTTCCTCAATTATATATATATATATATATATATATATATATATATATATATATATATATATATATATGATTCCTTACAAGCCCTTCGGCCTTACCCGCTAACGACTTGTAAATATTTAAGGGAGGTGCTGGTTCATGTAAGTTTGTATTTGCGATTTGATACCGGAGGACCATGATTTGTAAACCGATTATTACCATAATAGTGTATTGAATAATCATAAGATATCTGGATAAAACTATGTATTTCTATGCTGAATAATTACAGGATATTGTGGGATGGGCTAATGCAGGGCATATATTTGTTAGTGAGTTAGTTTGCATTACTTTAAGGGATACTGATGCTATGGTGATACTGTCTGGTGCTGCTATGTTGTTCTCCCTCTTCCTTCCTCCATCCTGCTCTCCCCCTGGATGTTCCTTCCTTTACTCCCTCATGTTGGAAGTTCTAAAAGGCAGGCGTGAGAAAAGGCTAAATCTGCTGCAGTACCCGGGAGCTCTACTCTCTCTCCTCCTAGTCACTCGACTGTTCCAGCCTGACTCCTTATCACCTGCACTTTGAACCTAAGGATGCCCTCTCAGGTAGAATTAACAAAGTAGGCTGTAGAGGTCAGCACTCTCCAGGGGGACATCCTTAGTTAGTCTAGTTGACAACAGATGGGGCTGGTATAGTTTATTGCCGCTTCAATTTTAAATTGAACAATATATATATATATATATATATATATATATATATATATATATATATATATATATACTAGCTCAGATACCCGGCTTCACCCGGGAATTCATCTGAGGCTGAATGGTGATGGTATTTTTTAGCAGGCTTTACATTGCAGAATATTTTGACATTTACCCGTCCCAGTGTTTAGGATTGATACCCATCTTTGCCGTGGATTTGCTAAAAAAGTGTATATAACAAAAGTTACTCTAAATAACAAAATAAACAACTTTTGTTATGTGCATATGTACCGAAAAACCAATAGAAAACGAAATATCGCTATTTTTAATTTCATGCTTCCCTTATAACCCCCACTCCTGTTCATCTCAGAGAAAATTAATATAGCCTAAAGTCTAAGTTGGGTTAGTAGTAATATACATACCAAGTTTCATAAAATTCGGTTCAGCCGTTTATGCGTGAAAAGGTAACAAACAAACAAACATACACGAAAGAAACAAAATGCAGATATGGTGTCTATGACATGTGAAACGAAAAGTTATCGTGAAATTTCGCGAAAAAATCAATGTACAGACAGAGGTTACAATTTTATATATATATATATACTACATATAGTATATATGATTAAATATATATATATGATATAAATCTACTGGAGGGAGAGGGGCTAGTTTGAGGAGTTTATGGTATGGGGATACATATGAATATCCTTCTCGTCAGCAAAGCTGAAGGTAAGCACACAGGAAAATGTACAGTAACTCTAAGCAGATTTCTCACGGTGAAGTTTTAGCAACTAGGTAAAATCTACAAGACTTGTTTACAGCACACACGAATCCAAGCGCCGTGAATATTTAGTGACCTATGAAAACTGGAAATCTTTCAGTCAATTTCATTAATCATTATATCATTAATACGATTTTAATCCTAATGACTCAAATTTTAGTAGTCCGAGTACAATTGATAAGTAGGGGGGGGTGGGGGGCGCGTAATCTAGATCGTCATTTGCCAATGCTACACTTCGTATAATAAGGTCTCTCTTGAAAACAATATTGTGGTAACGTTTATTACTCCTTGCCAAGAATGAAATAGTTAGATGTGCATAACAGTTTACTTTTTAATATGACATGAAGTCAGAAATTCTCGAAAATATATCAACATGGGAGGAAGAACATGTTCATTAACAACAATTATAGAACAATTAGCACTTTGGCAATAAGATTCACTCAATTCATACACTCGATTAGATGTATAAGAACAGAGATAATTTAACTTTTTAAAATTTTCCCTTCCTCTAAAAAAAACCACCCCTCGCCCTGCCTCAGCTTGATCGTTCGATTTCAGCAGATATACAATCTAAGATTCTTTATTTTTAACATTATAACGTTTTAAAATATCGACAGTTTCGTAATCGATCAAATAAAAATTGTGACCACATAGAGGGCGCTTAACACGACATAATATAGTATATATATAAAATTGTAACCTCTGTCTGTACATTGATTTTTTTCGCGAAATTTCACGATAACTTTTCGTTTCATATGTCATAGACACCATAACTGCATTTTGTTTCTTTCGTGTCTGTTTGTTTGTTTGTTTGTTTATTTGTTTGTTTGTTTGTTTGTTACCTTTTCACGCATAAACGGCTGAACCGAATTTTATGAAACTTGGTATGTATATTACTACTAACCCAACTTAGACTTTAGGCTATATTAATATCCTCTGTGACGAACAGGAGTGGGGGTTATAAGGGAAGCCAGAAATTAAAAATAGCGATATTTCGTTTCCTATTGGTTTTACGGCAAATATGAACATAACAAAAGTTGTTTATTTAGTTATTTAGAGTAACTTTTGTTATATACACTTTTTTCTTATACCGAATTATAAACGAGATATACGCTAAAACCTATAGCGGGAGTCCAAAATTTTATTTGGCAAAAAAGACTCAACCGAACTAAACCAAACTCGCTATGTGAATTAATACTAACGATTTCCTTATAGTAAGCCATACTAAATTTTCTAGGGACGGACAGAAGTGGGGGTTATAAGGGAGGCCTGAAATAAAAAATAGCGATATTTCGTTTCCTATTGCTTTTTCAGCAAATATGCACATTACAAAAGTTGTTTATTTTGTTATTTAGATTAACTTTTGTTATCATGCATCTATTTTGCCGTGTACGGAAGTATAAATGAGTTATATATACGCTAAAAAATCTTTTAGCGGGAGTCCTCAATTTTATTTGGCACAAAAGACTCAACCTGAACTTAACTAAACTCGCGCTATGTGATTTAATACTAACAATTTCATTATAATAAGCTATTCTAACATTTCTAGGGAGGTGCAGGAGTGGGGGTTTATAAGGGAGGCCTGAAATTTAATAATAATGATTTCCTCATTGGGGTTTCGGCAAATATGCACATAACAAAAGTGGTTTATTTTGTTATTTAGAGACATTTACTCAACACTTCTTTTCAAATATGAACTAACCAGGTACCTCACCTGAAAAAAAATTAATTCAAATGTATGTCAATATTTTCTCCTTAATTAATTCAAATCTATGCATAATGCACAGGAGACGGGAAAATTGACAATATTGCAGGACAGTGACGTCTAACATAAAAAAATAATTTTATTATTAACAAATGCCCGGACAAAGGGTTATTAACCCTAAACACTGGAAAGGGTAAATGTCAAATTATTGTGCATGTAAAGCCTTGCCAAAAATATACCATCACCATTCAGCCTCAAATTGAATTCCCGAGCGAAAGCCGGGTATCTGAGCTAGTATATATATATATATATATTTCTTCCTGAAGTAACTCTACAGGAAGAGAGTTTATTAGCCATACATCCATTTGTACATAACGTGTGCTTGATGTTTCAAAGAAAATAATTAATTTTTGTTTACAAATATTATCTTTCCCAGAACATCGGTCGCCTTGATTAAATTGGTGATTTTGGATAGTAGGGAGCCAGATGAATTTAACAAGGTTACTCAAATTAAAATGTTTGCAGCTTCAAACTTTGTACAGGGATGTTTTACAAATCTATCTTGCCCTCACTAACACTACTTGCTAATAAAAATATTATAATAGTAAACGCCTCAAATAATTTAGTTTGTAGAAATATTTAGCGAGCACTTAACTCAAAATACAATTCCTTTTTATAGACTGTTCGGTAACTTTTCACATCCGGAACCAGCGAAGTATCTTCAACGTCAGCATAGAAAAGTTAAGAACCATAATCCAACTGAGTGTCTGTAATAGCGAATACATTAAAATATCCCATAGAAGTAAAGCCCATATCATAAAATTTACAATCATATATAGTTGAAAACAGGGACGAACTTTCATTGGTATTTATGCTAAATATTAACAATATTGAAAAGCTAAATAACATATATTACTTTATTAAGTATGTTATTGTCGGTTTATTAACCATTAATTGTTGTTTTGTTTTAGCAGATTAGTCAGATAATCATGACGCGATTTTCGAAATTTTTCAAATGCCCATCGATCCTACCCAGGAGATGACGAAAATAAGGTTCGTTCAAAACTGTATATATATATTTGTCTGTTACCGTTCTAGTGGTCGCAATAATTGTTTAATCGTTACCAAACTCGATATTTATTCGTTTTATGTAAAAGGAAAGATCAAGTTCGTTAACGGCTGAAATCGGGATAGGGGGAGGGGGGTTTAGAGGGGAGGATTTTCGAAGATTTGTTATAACTCCGTTACCATAGGTCGGATCGAAAAATTGCATAGAATCAATATTATTGCAAATTAAATGTATTATAAATATTATTACATTTATTCACTATCTTGAATAGTAATCGAGATATTTGCAGTTATCAGTTTCAGCTATCACCAAACCGCCACTTCTACTCGTGTTACACAAACAATACTCTGCTAAAAAATAAAACACATTATTCGAAGTTTAAATGCCAAAAATTGTATTTAAGTGACCTTTATTATACGAGATACATGCAAATATGTCCTGGTGACCCCCCCCCCTTTCTTAAGGTTTTGGCCTACTAAAATTTGATTGATTGAGATAACAATTATTCTGACTCATTATTAATTACAGTACTAGATATAGTAAATATTTCTCAATAAAATTAATGTGTTATATTCTTATATATTTCAGTAATTGTTTTTCTTTCCGGTGTGAAGCGGGCAGACCCGTTTGTTTACATTTCTAACCCAACGCTTCCTGTCGGCAGGTTATTGAAATTGGATGAAACGTTTCATATTTCCGTTTGTATTTATTCACGGTGGTGATGTGTTACGAGTATGTAGATTTATCTATTACTAAACTTCATGAGGGAAATCATGCTTAGTTTACGGTAGCCCTTGCGTGACGGACGTTTAGTTGATTTTCGGGAACTATTATATATTGCCTATGTATTGTTATATATTACTTATATTATAAGAATATTCGAAATTGTCGAATTGTAAATTATTTAAGTAGAACACCTAACGATACTAACATTAAATAGCTGGACCCCTGACAACGCTCATGTATTTATGCCAAAATAAATAAAGATCTCATGAATACAGTATTTGGCATTTAAGCTTAGGAGAGAGTGGTTCGTAATATAGCAGAAAAAAAATTGAGGGCTGAGAATAGTTCTGTCGAAAGAAATGAACAGATTATAACTGTTGGAGGCCCTAATGGAAGTGGATTGACCGAAAAGCGTAGCTGCCGATTCTTGAATAATGCCTCCAATTCCAAACAAGACGGGCAACTTCCAGGCTGGAATGAAAACAAGTCCTTCCAAAAATAGCTAGAGATAGGTCAAGCTAGAGAGTAACAAGTCGGTGGGAGCATCTTGGCCATTGTTTGATCTAGAGTTGGATCGCCGCCAGACCAGCAACATCTTCCCTTCTCATGATTATGTGGTTTGGATGAGTAATGGCCTTATATATCTAGCCTCGGCCATTAGAGAGAATCAACCTATTATTTTCTCAAGATGATATCCCTTAAAGAAAATCTATTAATAAATTCCGTCACTCAGGGGCTGCGTTAACTAAGCAGATTTCCCACGCGCGCCACGTGTTTGCATTTACCTCAAAACGTAAAAGCTCAATGAGAACAATATTTGGTATTTAGACTTCAAATAATGTGCTTACTATAACACCTTGCTGTCAATATGACATGAATGGGGTTTACTAAAGACCGAAAACTAAAAATTGCAAATAGCTCGGTCAATAACCAAGATAGAGCAAAACCGTACCAAAATGTATCGAGCTTTACATTCGCAATAAGATTGGTTTCATACAATTTTCGATCCAACGTATAGTAACGGAGATATTTTTAATTTTCGAAAATCCTCCCTTTTAAACCCCCGCCCTCCTCCCACTGGTTCGATTTCAGCCATTAAAGAACTTGATCTTTCTTGATCTCCTCCTTTCATAGGCGATAGCTTTCCAGACTACTACATGGGACTTCGTAGCGTCCTTCTTCACTCAGTCAACCCATCTCATTTCGGTCTCCCTCGTAGCAGGACCACAGCTGTAGCATTCATTGTCTTGTATAGGGAGCCGTATGTGTTGTTTCTTGCTACATCTCCCCCACTCATTTTACCCTCTTAGCTTTCATATCATGTGAAATCGGCTGTATCGTTTCAGATATAATCTCCAGTGTTGCCATCCTTCTCCAAAATCATCAGTGGGCCACTCCACTTTGAACCTAGTACGGCTCTAAGAACCTTACTCTCAATCCTTTCTACCTTTGTTCCCAGGTTACCAAACAATGCCCGTGTCTCACGCCCATAAATAAGTACAGGTTTGCTAATGGAGTTATAGACTTTTAGTTTCAAGGCTCGTGAGATTTTATTAGTAAACCTCCTTTTTAGCAGATTTTCCCTTAAGGGAAATCAGCTATTGAGGTCGTACTCATGACGCGAGTTTGGAAAAATTTCTTCAAATGTCCATCGATCCTACCCAGGAGATGACGAAAATGAGGTCCGTTCAAAATTATATATATATAATATATTATATATATATATATATATATATATATATATATAGATATATATAATATATATATATATATATATATTATATTTGTCTGTTAACGCTCTAGCGGTCGCAATTTTTGTTTGATCTTTACCAAACTCGGAATTTAATCGTTTTATATAAAAAGGAAGATCGAGTTCGTTAATGGCTGAAATCGAACCAGTGGGAGGGGGGTTTAGAGAGGGGGGATTTTTGAAAATAATTCAAAATATCTCCGTTATTATACGTCGGATTAAAAAATTGTATAGAATAAATCTTATTGCAAATTAAATTTACTATAAAATATTGTTTTATACCTTTATTCTGTATCTTGAATATTAACCGAGATATTTGCATTTGTATTTTGAGTGTGGTCGGCTATGTTCGGGAGTTTCCGCCGAGCGTAGTCGTGTGGCCGTTTCACTAAATATTCGTTCTCGTGAGAATAGGTTACTACTATTATGAGATTTTCTCTATTGTAAAACTTCACGTGGGAAATCTGCTTAGTTAACGCAGCCCCTGCGTGACGGACGTTTTTAGCAGATTTTCCTTAAGGGGAAATCAGCTATTGAGGTCGTACTCATGACGCGATTTTCGAAATTTCTTCAATGTCCATCGATTCTACCCAGGAGATGACGAAAATGAGGTCCGTTCAAAAAAACTGTATTATATATATTATATATATATATATATATATATATATATATATATATATATATCTATATTTGTATATTTGTCTGTTAACGCTCTAGCGGTCGCTATTTTTGTTTGGTCGTTACCATACTCGGAATTTAATCGTTTTATGTAAAAAGGAAGATCGAGTTCGTTAATAGCTGAAAATCGAACCAGTGGAAGGGGAGGTTTAGGAGGGGGGATCTTCGAAAATTCGAAAATCTCCGTTACCATACGTCGGATCAAAACATTGTATAGAGACCAATCTTATTGCAAATTAAATTTATTATAAATATTGTTCTATACATTTATTCTGTATCATTAATTATTAACCGAGATATTTGCATTTGTATTGTGAGTGTGGTTGGCTATGTTTCGGGAGTTTCCGCCGAGCGCTAGTGTGGCCGTTTCACTAACTATTCGTCCTCGTGAGAATAGGTTATTACTAGGCAGATTTCTCTATTGTAAAACTTCACGTGGGAAATCTGCTTAGTTTACGCAGCCCCTGCGTGACGGACTTTTTAATCATGTCATACAGACATTCAGGCTGTTAAATCATGAACCAAATATCAAATCAAGTACCAAATATCAAGTATCAAATATTGCTTTCAAGAACCCTTTATTATGTGAGGAGCTTGCAAATTCGTTGGGAGATAAAGTCACCGATCTAGATTTTACGTTATTTTACGAAAATGTTAATTTGCCCTTTTCCATAACGTTTCCGTCAACACGATATATCATATTTGTTGTTGACAGAAATCGGAAATGGAAAGTGGGGGGGGGATTCTTAAATTCAAAATATTTTTGGTATTATGAATGTGTTCGTAAAATGTAATAGAACCAATCTTTTTATTATTATTTTTATAAAGAAATAGAAAATATCTGGTGAGAAGAGATCACAAGTGAGATACCAGCATGTAGGAAATCTGCTTAATTTACGTAGCCCCTTTTACGTGACTGTATCACGTACAGTTAAAATTCAAAAATTCTGTTTTCCGGCTATTCATGACTATTTCAAAATTATCATTTTATAATGCTGTAATCAGTTTTACTTTGAAATTAAATAATTTCAATAATAAAAGTCAGTAACTTATTATTTCATGTACTTTTTAACAGGTTTCCCCTAAGGAAAATCAGCTATTGAGGTCGTACTCATAAGACGATTTTTGAAATATTTCCTCAAATGTCCAGCGATCCTACATGTAAGGAAGGCTCTGGTGGTCTTAAATTTTTGTTTGATAGCTACCAAACTCCATATTTAAACGTTTTATGTCAAAATAATGATCGTGTTCGTTAACTTGAAATATCTCCGTCATTATGCGTCGGATCAAAAATTTGTATAAAATAATCTTAATGCAAATTTAATGTTCTATAAATGTTGTTATGTACGTTTTTTTCATTGTCTTGATTATTCACCTAGATATCTGTATTATAAAGTTTTCGGCCTTCTGTAAACCCCCCGCTCCTAATAATGTCAAATCTGTTATATTATGGAGCACATTATTTGAAGCCCAAATACCAAATATTTTTCATATTTAGCATTTGACACGTTTCGAGATAAATGCAAATACGTGGCGCAAGTGGGAAATCTGCTTAGTTAACGCAGCCCCTGGGCTACGGACTTTTTTCAATTTGTTGAAATTCCCTTCCCACCTTATTATACTCTCAGCACTGCAGGATTCTCCATCACAATCAGCATCACTTTAAATCCGGTTGATTGTTTTCCCATTATGATTGAATATGATTGAATTTACATTTATTTTTCATTGATTATATAATGATTAACGTAATATAATTTTGATTATACGCAGTCCATATCAATTCATGATTTGTAATCAGCACTCGACAAATTATTAATTAATTTACCCTCTGTTGATTGAATATGTGTCAGCCCTTGACGAGCGATTGAAGTCCGCATTGGGAATATTGGTCTTCTGTTTTCAATTTGTCAAGAGATAAGAAATTTTAAACTGTATCATATTCAGACATGATAGGCAACAAGGGTATTTACACTTAATATATTTTACAAAATAAAATCCTTAATTTTAGTACGAATTCGTGAGCTCTTCACAATTATTGAGTTTCAGCAATTGCAAACTTTTTGAAATTTTTAGCATATTACCCTTACAGGAAACCAGCTATTGAGGACGTTCTCGAGACGCGATTTTTGAGAGAGAAAAAATATATCCATACTATTGGTGATAGGAATTCTTCTACTAAACAGACTAGTTTTCTTTTTCGTATTCTACACTTCGGGATTAGTTTTGAGATTGGAACTACGGTAGATTGAGAGGTCTCGTAGCAGTGTGGAGCCTATAACAGGCGGAAAAGTGGGGCTTCATGTTCCATTAGAAGGAAACAGATCTAAAAAGTTGTTCTTTACTAGATCTCTCTCTCTCTCTCTCTCTCTCCCTCTCTCCCTCTCTCCCTCTCTCTCTCTCCCTCTCTCTCTCTCTCTGTCTCTCTCTCTCTCTCTCTCTCTCTCTCTCTCTCTCTCTCTCTCTCTCTCCTCTCTCTCCTCTCTCTCTCTCTCTCCTCTCTCCCTCTCTGTCACCCTCTCTCACTCTCTCATCGTTATCTATTTTGAGAAAAAAAAGAAGAAACTAAAAAAGACGAAAAGAAAGTCTTCCAAATCCAATTTTCTCCGTTCCGAACGTAATAAGGATATTGGTTTATTGGGTGCTCGGGAAAATGTCACGAGCCGATAAGAAAAATAAACTACTTAATTCTTCCACCTACCTACCCTCAAAAAAAGGACTAATAGTTCCTAATTATTTTTGTTGATTCAGCATTAAACCTCCTGTAGAGAATAAATCAGACTAGTAAATTTTCACATAAAAAATGAAACATTGATCATTATTTACATATGTTTATAGAAATACAATTCTCATCCTGTAACTTTTTTCTTGAGAATTTAGCGTGTTCCGCCCCATATAATAATTAATTGGCAGTGTTAAGTAAGCAGATTTCTCACGTACGTCATGCATTTATCCCAAAGTTTTTTTATACAATTTACAATTTCGAATTTCCCCACAATAACCCCACCCCATCACTGGTCGGATTTCAGCCATGGACAAACTGTGGTCTTTAGTTTTATTTAAAACTTTTTAAAGCCGAGTTTGGTAACGATTAAACAAAAATTGCGACCGCTAGAGTGGTAACAGACAAATATATGGATACAAACACACACACACAGATATATATATATATATATATATATATATATATATATATATATATATACATATAATTATGAACGGAACTCACTTTCGTATCTTATGGGAAAACTACTAAAAACCATGTCAGCAATACATCCTCAATAGCCGATTTTGCAAATGAGGAATCTCCAACAAAAAATTGCTTCAAAAACCCTTCAAGAACAAACATTTAGAAGAAAAAAATAGAACTGTCAAGTCATTTAATGGTTTGTAACCAACTAAGGGCATGAGTATTTTTTTTTTTTTAGGAGTGACATCTCTCAAACATCAATTGAGCTATTTTTAGCTCAAAACCTTTTTTATTTGAAGACACATTGAAAGCAACACTGCAACACACTAGTGATAGTTCATCAAAATGGGTTAGATGCTTTAGACAAATTGTTGGTGTTCTGGGGCCTTTGTGCTCTATAAATCCTTGATAGGAAATTGAAAAACTTTTGAAGGAATCTTGCTTCTTGAGTTCTGAAGTAAATCAAAGGATGTCATGTGAGTGATTGGTCGATATCAATTTTTTTTTTTATAATTGTTCTGTTACTTTTGCAACCTAAATAAAATCGTTTGATTCGAACTAACGGTTATTATTCCTGATTAAGAAAATTAGTATAACAGTATTTACGGATCATTCGATTTGCAATAAGATTGGCTCTATACATTTTTTCGAAATTTGAAATATCTCCGTTACTATTCGTCGGATCAAACAATTGTATAGAAACGCTCTTATTAAAAATTAAATTTATTATAACTATTGTTCTGATCATATTTTGCGTATAACGAATATTAACAAGGCTATTTTGAATTTATAGTTTTCCGCTTTCACTAAACCCCCACTCCTAGTAGTGTCATATTAACAATAAGCTGTTATATCATGAACCACTTCATTACATGGTTAAATACCAAATATTGTTTTCAACTAAGCTTTATAATACGAGATACATACAAAGACACTCTGTTAACCCCGCTCCCTCTTCCCTCTTTAGTGCTTGGATTACTAAAATCTGAGTGATTGAGATACACTTTATTCTAATTCATTTGAAATTACTCCACTAGGTATAATAAATAGTTTTTAGTAAAATTAATATCTTATATTCAGATATATTCCATTAAATGTTCATCTGTCCGGTCTAGAATAATTCTGTCTATTCAGCGCTGTGAATTAGGATGAATTAGGATGCCCTGTTTGTTTACAATTCAGACGCTTTCCGTTATAGATACTATTAAATTGCTGAATGATTTCTTATTACCGTTTGTATTTATTCCCTCAACATTCAAGGTGGTGTTAATTTGACTATTGTAAAACTTCACATGGGAAATCTGCTTAGTTTAAGCAGTCCCTGCGTGACGGACTTTTTTAATCTGTTAACGCTCTAGCGGTCGCAATTTTAATTGTATCGTTACCAAACTCGATATCTTGATGATCTTTCTTTCCCTGCACCCTTTAATTGTTACCAAAATTATATGGTATTCACTCTTTGATTGATGAAGAGAATTTTCCAAGCAATTAGAGCATTTTATTTTTTTTTTTTTTTTTTTTTTTGTAATATGAATAATTATCCTACTACATCTTGATTTTATTATTTTCTCTTTCAAATAATCTAAAATTTTTGAAGTCATCTGTGTCGTCAATAAGCTCTCTGTTTACTTTCACATACAGGATATTAGTGCATGCCAGCTTATGAAGGCTACAGGCTACTGAGGAATGGTACTCTAACAGAATTGACAGCCCTTGTTAACACTTTCCAAATAAGGATTTCCTCTTTATTGACACGACAGCCATCACCTATAACATATGTGGGCAAAAACCGGCCCGCGGTAAGATTCAATCCGGCCCACGACACATTATGAATAACCCAATTAAACAAAAATATTACACTACTTACTCCAAATTTAGCAGTATTTATAAATGTGAACAAGTCACAAAATATCGTACAAGGCTGACGGAAGATAATTTGGAAAATCCTTTTCGTCTTTATATTAGTGGAATTAATCCAAACATTGATGGATTAGTTTCCCCAATTCAAGCTCATTGATTTCGGTGTCGCTATTTAACTTTCGTTGTTTGTAATAGTTCCAAATTTTACGATTTAATTATAATGTTGTACCTGTTGTTTTCATTTCCTTTTGCTGTTTTAATAAATTGTATTATAATTACATTTTCGTATAATTTCATGCCTGATATCTATCGTTAAAAATTGAGAACACTACTTTAAAATGCCCTACTTTTAAAAGCGGACGTATTTGCACACTAAAGTTTGGCCAGCAACATGTCAAAGGTTATCCATACCTGACCTACACCATGAGTAACACTCGTAGCAATACTATTCCAAAACATTTAAACTTTTAACTGCACTTTCTGTGAAGTCTAAGGTGGCCTGTCTCCCAGTCGCCCGTAACTAGCCTTAATTACGGGCCGTAATTCCTGCAAGAAACCATAAACGGCCTTTTACTGCTCCACATTTAGCTTTTAATTCCCTTCTGCCACGGAGTACTTCCAGACTTCCCCTATTCCAGCAGTACTCTTCAATTCCATTTTTTTTCTTCTTTTTTTTTTATCTTACTTTACGACAGAAAATAAACTAGCAGCTACTATTACGATGCTCTGGTAACTAGAATAACTCTAATCTAAATATGTCTTATTCATAATAGAATGTCTATTTTAAAGCCACAATAAAGGAGTATTTCAATTCATAATTCTACCCATTTCATCCTAATATAACTGGACTTACTATCCTTCAAACAAATCTGAATATCTAGTTAAAATTTAAATTACATTATAAACACATTTTCTAGTTCTACCTCAAATGGAATATTAATCCCCATTAAAACTTGTAGACCTACAAAAAAGTCTAGAAAATAATGTAATCGGTTAACTAATCAAACTAAAATTTGCATTTAGTATTACAACTCAAAACTTTAAAATCTGCATTTCAACAATCCCTAAATTTCAAAGAACTACAGACTGAAAACAATTTCTATATTGACAATTGTACAGATATGACAAATTATTTACAATATTATACTAGTCTTGTCTCTTCGATGTTCAAGTCCCACTACTTCCTCAAGCAGTTAGCACGTTGAAACAATACGACAGTCCGAACTTGAAGATATTAATTTATTTTTTATTTTTATTTCCCTTTTGTATAGGGTATATATATATATATATATATATATATATATATATATAAAATTGTAACCTCTGTCTGTACATTGATTTTTTCCCCGAAATTTCACGATAACTTTTCGTTTCACATGTCATAGAGACCATATCTGCATTTTGTTTCTTTCGTGTATGTTTGTTTGTTTGTTACCTTTTCACGCATAAACGGCTGAACCGAATTTGATGAAACTTAGTATGTATATTACTATTAACCCAACTTAGACTTTAGGCTATATTAATTTTCTCTGAGACGAACAAGAGTGGGGGTTATAAGGAAAGCCTGAAATTAAAAATAGCGATATTTCGTTTCCTATTGGTTTTTCGGCAAATATGCAAATAACAAAAGTTGTTTATTTTGTTATTTAGAGTAACTTTTGTTATATACACTTTTGTCGTATACTGAAGTTTAAATGCGTTATACGCTAAAAATTATAGCGGGCGTCAACAATATTATTTGCCAAAAAAGACTCAACCGAACTAAATAAAACTCGGTATGTGTATTAGCAGTGAGGCCTTTCATTATAATAAGCCATACCAAACATTTTCTATGGACGGGCAGGAGTGGGGGTTATTAGCGAAGCCTAAAATTAAAAAATTAGCGATATTTCGTTTCCTATTGGTTTTTCCGCAAATATAAACATAACAAAAGTTGTTTACTTTGATATTTGTTATTTGGAGTAAACTTTTGTTATATACACTTTTGTCGTATACCTAGTATAAATGAGTTATACGTTAAAACTTTAGCGGGCACTAAACGGCTGAACCGAACTTAACAAAACTCGGTTTGTCAATTAGCATTAATTCTTCCATGATTATAAGTTATATTAAAAATTTTTAGGTTCGAACGGGATGGGGGTTATAAGCGGCAGGCCTGAAATAAAAAATTTCACCATATTTACATGTATAAGAGACGGGAAATATAAAAATATCGAAGACTGTGAAGCCTTATCGAACAAATAATTCTATTATTAGCAAATCCACGGCAAAGCATGCATCAATCCTAATCATGTGGACGGGTAAATGTCAAAATATTGTGCAATGCTAAAGACCCTGCTAAAAAGAATACCATCACCATTCAGCCTCAAATGAATTTCCCGGCGAAGCGGGTATCTGAGCAGTATATTATATATATATATATATATATATATGATATATATACTGCAAAAAAAACCGGACACTTAGGGTTAGTGTTATAATTTTGTTAAATACTTAATATATATGTATATTAATCTTTTTAATTAAAATAATTGGTTAATCTATAGGTTATTTAAACAAAATCTGCCAAAAGTGAATAATTTTTATTGATTATTTACACAAAAATACAAAATAAAAAAAATAAAAAGATAAATTAACACATTAAAAAAAAAATTACTCTTCATTTTTATTACAGTGAATGAATACCCCAAGCGTTTCGGCAATGTAACGTAAGCTCCGGCCTTCCATCTAAGTTTGAAAGACCCATTATTCTGGACCGAAATAAAAATAAAACATTAATTAAAGAAAATGCTCGGTTAATAATTAAAGATGTTTAAATGTGCGAAAAACTACTACGGCGAAGCCGGGTATCTGAGCTTGTTTTATTATATATATATATTTATATATATATATATATATATATATATATATATAATTGTGCTGATGTTTTCGACCATATATAACACATACAAAAGGCTGTGACCCTGCTATGTAAACAAAACAAGGAAGGTTACTATAACCCTAGTCATAGTGCAATAAGACTGTATGCTAGTCTATAAATATATTTAGTCTAGGTAAGTAATAATAAGGAAAACACACCCTTTTATAACAATGTATAACACCAATGTGCACATATTATAATGTAAGTACATGTAATTTTTACAGCCCAAAAAATAATAAGGAAAACACACCATATATATATATATATATATATATATATATATATATGCTTTAGCCGTCGAAATTTTTGTCTGATCGTAAACGAACTCGATATTTAAACGTTTTATTTAAAAATGAAGATCAAGTTCGTTCACGGGTAACGTCGGTCTATTGGGTGGGAGTGATTAGATGGGGAATATTTCCAAAATTCAAAAAATATCCCTTGTTAGGCTTCGTATCGAAAATTAGTATAGAATCAATCTAATTGCAATTGTTATGTTCTATATTTATTTTTTAAGTACGTTTTTATCAATATCTTGATTATTAACCAAGTTATTTGAATTTTTTGAGTTTTCGGTCTTCAGTATACCCCACTCCTACTCATGTCATATTAAGAATAATTTGTTATATTATGAAGTACTTTATTTGGAGCCTAAATACCATATATTGATCTCATTGAGCTTTTACATTTTGATATAAATGCAAATACTTGACGAAATCTGCTTAGTTAACGCAGCCCTTAGGGACTTTGATCGTTACGTATCACCAAATAACGTAAATATAGATCAAATTGATCAAGCTGGTAGAATAAATCAATTTATCATATGCAGCAGTAGCGAGGTGTACTGTCCTGTTTTAGCAGATTTCCCTTAAGGGAAATCAGCTATTGAGGTTGTACTCATGACGGAATTTTCGACATTTTTCTTCAAATGTCCATCGATCCTACCTAGTAGATGACGAAAATGAGGTCCGTTCAAAACTGTATATATATATCTATATATATATATATATATATATATATATCTATATATTTGTCTGTTACCGCTCTAGCGGTCGCAATTTTTGTTTGATCCTTACCAAACTTCATATTTAAGCGTTTTATGTAAAAAGAAAGATCAAGTTCGTTAACGGCTGAAATCGGATCAGTGGGAGGGGGGGTTTAGAGGGGAGGATTTTCGAAAAATCGAAATATCTCCGTTACTATACGTCGGATCAAAAGAGTGTATAGAACCAATCTTATTGCAAATTAAATTTACTATAAATATTGTTCTATACATTAATTCTCTATCTTGAATATTAACAGAGATATTTGCATTTGTATTCTGCGTGTCACCAATAGGCTATGTTCGGAGTTTCCGACGAGAGCTCTGGTGGCCGTTTCTATAACTATCGTCTCTCGTGAATCGGTTTAGAGGTTAGGTTAACTGTTAGAAACTACTGGGTTATTACGCCCTAAATAATGTTTTAGGTTTAGAGGTTTTTTACTACTACAGTTGTTATTAGGCAGATTTCTCTATTGTAAAACTTCACGTGGGAAATCTGCTTAGTTTACGCAGCCCCTGCGTGACGGACTTTTAATTACTGTTAGAAACTGTTGGGAGGTTAGGTCCTAAAGCTGTGAATCATTAAAAGCTTCCTCAGACAATTTAAAGTTTGGTTTTTAAAATGGTGTCTTGAATAATGCAAGACATCTCTAGGACTTAATGTACTTAACTATTTATCAAGGAAAAGTTTCCTGTCTATTCGGACATTGTTAAGAATTTTTTCCTTGTAAAAAAAATTAAGGTGGGTACCCAACTTTGACAAGGGATTGTTTTGAGATGCATTGGTCTTCTATAACAAAAGGGACCATTTTTTCTACGAGACCTGGTTTTAGCAGATTTCCCTTAAGGGAAATCAGCTATTGAGGTTGTTCTCATGACGGAATTTTCGACATTTTTCTTCAAATGTCCATCGATCCTACCTAGTAGATGACGAAAATGAGGTTCGTTCAAAACTGTATATATATATATATCTATCTATATATATATATATATATATATATATATATGTATATATATATAGATATATAGATATTTGTCTGTTACCGCTCTAGCGGTGGCAATTTTTGTTTAATCCTTACTAAACTTCATATTTAAGCGTTTTATGTAAAAAGAAAGATCAAGTTCGTTAACGGCTGAAATCGGACCAGTGGGAGGGGGGGTTTAGAGGGGAGGATTTTCGAAAATTCGAAATATCTCCGTTACTATACGTCGGATCGAAAAATTATACAGAATCAATCTTATTACAAATTAAATTTACTATAAATATTGTTATATACATTTATTCTCTATCTTGAATATTAACCGAGATATTTGCATTTTTCTAAACCGCCACTTCTACACATGTTACGTAAACAATACTCTGATACATAATAAATCACATTATTGGAAGTTTAAATACCAAAAATTGTATTCATGAGACCTTTATTATACGAGATACATGCAAATATGCACTGGTGACTCCCCCCCCCCCCATCTTAAAGTTTTGGACTACTAAAATTTTATTGATTGAGATAACAATTATTCTGACTCATTATTAATTACACTAGTAGATATAGTAAATAGTTCTCAATAAAATTAATGTGTTATATTCTGATATATTTCAGTAATTGTTTTTCTTTCCGGTGTGAGGCGGGACCCGTTTGTTTACATTTCTAACCTAACGCTTCCTGTCGGCAGGCTATTGAAATTGGATGAAACATTTCTTATTTCCGTTTGTATTTATTCACGGTGTTGTGTTAGCAGTATGTATATTTAGCTATTACTAAACTTCATGGGGGAAATCTGCTTAGTTTACGCAGCCCCTGTGTGCCGGACTTTTTCAAAGTCTTCATACATTCTGATGTAGCTTCAAAAAAAAAATGAACCTGTCTAGGTGATAATGCAAATTCATTGACTGCTGATTAGGGTTGACGCGACTTTCAACAAATTTCCAAGAATGGACTTCGATCATACACAGTAGATGACAAAAAAGATATACGTGTGTGTGTCGCCCTCCGGTGTTTGTCGGAATTTGACCGGTTCCAAATTTGATATTCAATCGTTTTATGTAAAATTAATGATCAAGTTCGTTAATGGCTGGAATAGATATAGAGATAATTAACGGCCCTTACTTCCGTCATCTACTAGGAACAAACAATGGACATTTTATGGAATTATTCGAAAATCGCGTCATGAGGATAAATTCTTAGTAGAAATCTGCTAAAACTGAAAGAAATATTCTCGTTATAAGGGAATAAAAAAAAACTGTGAATATGATTTTAGTAGGTCTCCAGACTCGAATGAAGACGAAAAGTAAATTAAATATTATTAACTTACTTACTTGAAGAGTCGGAATTCTGTACGAATGGCAGTAAGATAAAAGGGTAGAGAAAATTCTTTGTTTATGTTTTTAGGCAATGCAGCATTTAAATGTAAATATGAAATCGTCAGAAGAAAAGCTGAAAGGGCTACCATCGAGTTTAAACGAATGGAATAAGAAAAGGTGAGCCGAGGGAAACTGAGATATGAAAGAGAACTTCTCATAGAGTTTAGCTGAGAGGGCGGAACTCCATTGGGAATACTCGGGGAAGAAAAGGCCGCCTCGCTAAAGCGGTTAGAGATGAAAGGAGGCGCCGGAAATCAGCTGAGGGTACCGGAAGTGGGCGCGAGTTCGTGAGAACGCACTTGGTGAAATTACATCGTGATAAATGGGGGAATAAACAGAGCATGACGATGATAGGAACAACAGCTTATTTGAAAAATTCCGAGGCTGCGTTAAAAATCCCGACACCCCCCCCCCCCCCCCCCCCCCCCCCCCACACCCCCCCCCACCCCCCCCCCCCCCCCCCCCCCCCCCCCACCCCCCCCCCCCCCCCCCCCCCCCCCCCCCCCCCCCCCCCCCCCCCCCAAGCAGATTTCTCACGTGCGTCACGTATTTGCATTAATCTCAAAAAGTAGAAGTTCAATGAGAACAATATTAGGTATTTAGATTACAAAGGAAGTGCTTCATAATAAAACAGCAATCGGTTAAAATGGCATACGTAGGAGTGGGGTGTCACTAATAGCAGGAAACTAAAAATTACTGATATCTAGTTTAATAATCAAGATAGTAAAAAAAAAAGTCCATCACGCAGGGGCTGCGTAAACTAAGCAGATTTCCCTCGTGAAGTTTAGTAATAGATAAATATACATACTGCTAACACAACACCGTGAATAAATACAAACGGAAATAAGAAATGTTTCATCCAATTTCAATAGCCTGCCGACAGGAAGCGTATAGGTTAGAAATGTAATCAAACGGGTCCCGCTCTCACACCGGAAAGAAAAACAATTACTGAAATATATCAGAATATAAACACATTAATTTTTATTGAGAACTTATTTACTATATCTAGTTACTCGTAATTAATAATGAGTCAGAAATAATTGTTATCACAATCAATAAAATTTTAGTAGTCCAAAACTTTTAAGATGGGGGGGGTGGGAGTCACCAGTGGCATATTTTGCAAGTATCTCGTATAATAAAGGTCTCTTGAATACAATTTTTGGTATTTAAAACTTCCAATAATGTGATTTATTATGTATCAGAGTATTGTGTTTTACGTAACATGAGTAGAAGTGGACGGTTTTGGTGGAAAAACTGAAAAATGCAATATATTTTTTTATCGCGTTAAGATTCAAGATAGAGAATATAATTGTATATAACAAGCTATTGATAGTAAAAATTTAATATTTAATAAGATTGATTCTGTATAATTTTTCGATCCGACGTATTGTAACGGAGATATTTCGAATTTTCGAAAATCCTCCCCGCTAAACCCCCCCTCCCACTGGTCCGAGCTCAGCCGTGAACGAACTTGTTCTTTCTGTTTACATAAAACGCCTAAATATGACAGTTTGGTAAGGATTAAATAAAATTGCGACCGCTAGAGCGGTAAACAGACAAATATTTATATATATATATATATATATATATATATATATATATATTTATATATATCAGTTTTGAATACGGACCTCATTTTCGTCAATCTACTAGGTTGGATCGATGGGACATTTGAAAGAAAAAGTGTCGAAAAAATTCCGTCATGAGTACAACCTCTAATAGCTGATTTCCTTAAGGGAAATCTGCTAAAACATAAATAACAACATTTACTTATAGAACATTGCAGTTGAATAACATTGGATTTATACAATTTTCGATCCGACGTAATAAACCCCGCTCCCGCTGGTCGGATTTTAGCTGTTAAGGAACTAGATTCATTTTTACATAAAGCGTTTAAATATCGACTTTGGTAACGATCAGACGGAAATTGCTACCGCTAGAGCGTTAACAGACAAATATATATATATATATATATATATATATGGGGGTCAGCATGGTAGAATGGTTAGGGTGCTGAACTTTCAGGTTGAAGGTTATGAGTTGGTGTACTGGCCGCCCCGCCCCCACTTCCCATTTCGGCTGGTCCCCACGGCATGTTAAGTCATTACCCCTCTTGTAGGGGAGGCGTGTCCATTGATAAAAATCCGTCACGCAGGGGCTGCGTAAACTAAGCAGATTTCCCACGTGAAGTTTTACAATAGAGAAATTTCAGAATAGAGAGTCAAACAGTTGCGGGAACGGCCCGAACTAGCTCTTGACGGAAACTCACGACTAGACCCGAAGTTAGCCGATCTCATCTCAGAAGCTGAAAACAGAAAAATGCAAATATCTCGGTTAATATTCAAGATACAGAATAAATGTATTAACATTATTTATAGTAAATGTAATTTGCAATATTATTGATTCTATATAATTTTTCAATCCGACGTATAGTAACGGAGATATTTCGAATTTTCAAAAATCCCCCCTTTAAACCCCCCCTCCCACTTGTCCGATTTCAGCCATTAACGAACTTGATCTTTAATTTTGCATAAAACGTTTAAATATCGTGTTTGGTATCGATCAAACGAAAATTGCGACCGCTAGAGCGTTAACAGACAAATAATATATATATATATATATATATATATATATATATATATATATATATATATATATATATATATATAATTTTGAACGGACCTCATTTTCGTCATCTCCTGGGTAGGATCGATGGACATTTGAAGAAATTTTTCGAAACTCGCGTCATGAGTACGACCTCAATAGCTGATTTCCCTTAAGGGAAATCTGCTAAAAGGGCTTACAATATGTATATATATATATATATATATATATATATATATATACGGACCTCATTTACGTCATCTCTTACGTAATATCGATAGACATTTGCAGAAATTTTTCAAAAGTCTCATCATGAGTACAACCTCTATAACTACTCTATATTTAAACTTTTTATTCAAAAATGAAGTTTGTTAACGGCAAAATTTGGACCACCTAGGTTGGTTAGAGGGGGGAGAATTTGGACCACCTAGGTTGGTTAGAGGGGGGAGAATTTGGACCACCTAGGTTGGTTAGAGGGCGGAGAATTTGGACCACCCAGGTTGGTTAGAGGGGGGAGAATTAGGACCACCTAGGTTGGTTAGAGGGGGTAGAATTAGGACCACCTAGGTTGGTTAGAGGGGGGAGAATTAGGAAATTCAAAATATATCCATTGTTATTATGCGTCGTATTGAAAAGTTGTATAGAATCTATGTTATTGTAAATGTACTGTTCCTCCAATTTTGTAAGGTACGTTCTTGATTATTAACCGAGATATTTGTATTTTTGGCCACGAGTAAACCACCACTCCAACTCTTGTCATTAACAATAAACTGTTATACTACGTAGCTCTTTATTTGAAACCTAAATACTGTTCTCATTGAACTTTTAGGATTTTAGATAAGTTCAATTACAAAACGCGAATGAGAAATCTTTTTAGTTAACGCAGCCCCTGCGTGAAGGACAGATTCCCCTTAAGGGAAATCTGCTAATAAATCGGAAATTCCTCCCAAGCTTCAAACCCGATGAAGGTTAGTTTAGAATGGGTAACACGAATTTTACCAAGAAAAATAAGTCGTCAAACAAATATATATATGCGAAGCACAATGTCTACAGCTGAGCTTTTCTTAAAAATAATTAACTTAATGAAAGAATAGAAAAATTAAAATCACAAAGTTGGTGTCACCCCTTAGACATTGACCCAATTACTCAAATAATTAAGTTGCCTTAAGTATTTAAATAAGAGACGGCTATTTATCTGACACTTTGTGCTTTACTCAGAAATTAAATAGAGTTCACTTATTAAAATGAACCTTCTAACTTTACTTTTTCAGCTGCTGATGATTCCATTAATTAACTAGCGAAAAGATTCTTCATATAAAAGGTCTTTTATTTTATTCTCTCTCTGATATTTTGTTCTCTTTATTTTAGCAGATTTCTCTTAAAGGAAATCCGCTATTGAGGTTGTACTCATGACGCGATTTTCTAAACATTTCCTCACACGTCCATAGATCCTGACAAAAATTTGGTCCACTTAAAACTGTATATATAAATCAAAACAAAACAAGCTGCCCTCCTTCAGGAGGGCTCTCATCAGACACAGCTGTCTAATCTGCCTAACTGGGTAATATTGAAAAAAAATATTTTTTTTATTATTATTATTTTGTTTTAAAACAAGACATTTCTATTAAGTTTTGATAGGCGATGTGGTAAGGAGAGCAGCTGTGCGTGTAGCCTTTATTAGTATAAATGATAATTTACTATTCTCGCCGAAGCTTAATAACGACTGTAGATAAATTCTAAAGGTCATTTGTGGATAATACCGGTTCTTTTAAAATTGTAGCTGTCCTTTGGGATATTGTACCTATCAGCAAACCTTTGACACTCCATTTTTCGATTGAGTATTTTTCCTTGAAGTACCCACAAGTTGGTTGATATTGGTTTCGAACATTACTGTGGGATCTAGGAGAACTCCTTCGTTTTCTATTCTTTAGATAATTACGTTGCCTGCTCGTTTCGGCGACCCATCAGACGAATTGGTATCTTTTTATTAGTTGGGCTATGTCTGATCTTACTTTATGGTGACGGCTGATACGCATCAACTCTCCCCATTTGCAAGAACCTAGGACATGAGGTAGGGTTTCAATCTTACTGCAATGGCGGCAGCGGGTTGATCCAGGGATTGAGTGCTCAGGAATCAAGTTGACATTCATTTTGATAGCCATCGACCACTCTGAACAGGAAAGGCCCTTCTTCGTAGTCACCCATTGGTTACTAGGCTTTCATTCTCTAAAATTGATGACTCCTTTCCCTTTGGATGGGAGACAACTCCATTCGACAAACGAGTTTTCCCTGAGTTCTTGGCGAATTTTTCTGACATCAATTTTAGACTTTTTTTCTACATGCAAACCGTTGAAGCATTGGGCTATTTCTTCTTCAACGTTTCTTGAAGCCATCACATAGTCGTTATTATCATTGATGAGGGTCAGGCAAATATTGAGGTGTTGAAGAAATGCTTCCCATTCAGCCCTGAACAAGCCCAATCCTTGCAGGTTTCTTGGTGCATAGATCATCGTATCAGGAGTGTCAGAAGGAAGAGAGAGAATTTCTTTGATACAGCTTCTGATGACATTGTCTATTTTCACAATAAACGATGGCTTTAGGTCTTTTAGCGGGTCACATTGGAGTGGATAAATTATAGTTATGGCTATTATATATTACTAGAAAAAGGATGGTAACCTGTAGATAACCCGTCCCGATTAGCCTAGTAGCATAAAGTGAACGTTAATAATAATAAACGAAATAAATTCTAGTGGGTCTGATATACTTCTTGTTTTCTGGCGTAACCCCCCCCCCCTATTCTACCCATAGATATTTTTTTTAAAAAACAGATAGAAAATATGTAGTGAGATGAGATATTTCGAATTTTCAAAATCCCCCCCCTATAAACCCCCCTCCCCCTGCCATTGGTCCGATTTCAGACATTATCGAACTTGATCTTTTTATTACATAAAACGTTTAAATACAGGGTTCTGTAAGGATTAAACAAAAAATACGTCCACTAGTGCCTTAACAGACAAATATATATATATATATATATATATATATATATATATATATATATATATATATACAGTTTTGACTGGACCTCTTTTTCGTCATCTCCTGGGTAGGATATTTGAAGCTAATTTTCGTACGACCTCAATAGCTGATTTCCCTTAAGGGAAATCTGCTAAAATATATAGTAAGGGGAAATCAAAAGTGTGTCTATTTAGCTTTCTCATTTCCTTCTGACGGACTCTTTTATTACACATATTTGGTCAAAATTATATTCAATCTGAATTATTAATCTACTTGTATGGCCACTGAATCAAAAAATATGTCTACTTTTGTATCAGTTTGAATTTGAAAGCACTCAGTTTGCGCTCCGCTAAATTCAGGAAGTCACTTGAATATATAAATAGGTGATCTTGAAGAAGAAATTACGTTACTTAACTGGTCGCCATCGCTCCTGTTATGTAAACGAACTTCGCCTCGCCTTACCTCAGTTAATTAAATTGTTTCTGGAAGGCTGAATGACTCCCCTATCAATGGCAGATTACCTTCAGGGAAATCAGCTATTGAGGTCGTACTCATCACGCGATTATCAAAATTTTTCTTCAGATGTCCATCGATCCTACCTAGGAGATGACGAAAATGAGGTCCGTTCAAAATTGCCAGTTACCGTTGGGTGTAGCGGTCGCAATTATTGTTTGATCGTTACCAAACTCGATATTTAGTCATTTTGTGCTAATAGAAAGATGAAATTTGTTTACGACAGAATCGGACAAGGGGGAGGGGTGGTTTGGAAGGGGAGAATTTTAGAATTTTGAAAACTCGAATTATAGAATGAATATTATTAGAAATTAAATGAATAAATATTGGTATATACATTTATTCTCTATCTTAAATATTACCCTTTATTCTCTATCTTAAATATTACCCGAAATATTCTCATATTTAAGTTTTCAACCTTCAGCAAACCCCACTCCTACTCATGTTACATAAACACTACTGTGTTATATAAGAAACTACATTACTTGAATCTTAAATACCAAATATTTTTTTCAAGAGAACTTTATTCTACGAGATACATGCAAATATGTTATGGTCCCCCCCCACCCCATCTTAAGTTGTTGGAATACTAATATTTGATTTATTGAGATAAACATTATTTCTATTCATTTTAAAATACAGTACTTGGTGTAGTATACATTTTTTAATAAAATTCATAAGTTATATTCTAATATATTTCCGTTTTGGGGTTGGGAGGCCTTTTTCTTTAGATTTCAGACGCTTCCCGTCGGGAGGTTTCTTTTAATCGTTTGTATTTACCTATTCACTTATTATTCATGGTGTTGCTTGGTAACCAGTATGTAGTCTTATCTATTGTTAAACTTCACGTGAGAAATCTGCTTAGTTTACGCAGCCCCTGCGTGACGGATTTTTTATTTGTTACTTGTTGTTATTTCTTATTTATTTTGATTTTGTTATTTGATTTTGTTCAATTATTGACTTTTTAAAGAGCAAATCACCTATAATATTATGTCCAAAAACAAATAAATCAAAATCAAATTATTCATCTTCGCAATAACCGCAGTGCATAGTAATTTTGTTCCTTCCATGAACATAAACTTAAACTTTGTTACATTTTAAAATTACCATCCTGTCCAGCAATCATATAACACCTACCAGCAATTTAAATTGCCTCTATTATATTTTTTATAGTTATTTTATTATTCCTAAAGGGAAATCAGCTTTTCAAGTCGTACTCATGATGCGATTTTCAAAAAGTTCTTCAAATGTCCATCGATCCTACCCAGGAGTCGACGAAAATGAGGTCCGTTCAAAATATTGAATATTGAGATGTTGATGAAATGCTTCCCATTCAGTCCTGAACAAACCCAATCCTCGCACGTTTCAGGTCTGGTGCCTACAGCATCGTATCACGAGTTTCAGAAAGAAGAGAGAGAATTCTTTTGATACAGCTCCTGATGACTGTCTATTTTCTATATAAACTATGGTTTTATGTATTTTAGGGCCATATATATATATATATATATATATATATATATATATATATATATATATATATATATATATATATATATATATATGGGGGAGGATTTTCTAAAATTCGAAATATTTCCGTTACTATACGTCGAATCAAAACATTGCACAGTGCATCGACCATTGGACAAAAATCAAAAATTGTACTATTTTCTAACATGAATATTATTATTTAAAATCTATTAATAAACCTTCGAACACAATCTGATAGGATTATATCATTGTTTACTTGTTTTTTTTATTATTCCTTTTGCAATAAACACCTTGTTAGTATCAATTTATGTTTCTTATTGGAAGTACCTAACTTTTTCTTAAAATTACACCTCCAAGCATGGAATTCACAGGCCCAGGTATGTATATAAAAATGCCATATTGCAATTGCGAAAATTAAATCGTTAGATAATTTTTCACACCTGCCTTTAATTTGACTGAGTTTTGTTAACATTAAAACTTTAAATACGTTTTTAAAAAAATCATTAAATATCATTTCGTACTTTTTGCATATTCTTGAAGCATTGAGTGTGCACTTTTATTTTCATTATAGTTTATGTGCTTCTGAGTGCCCCTTTAGTTGTAGTATTATTTTCTTCAATAGATCAAGTCATCATAACTCACGCCCAGATGGCAGAAATATGTTTTAAGCACAAAAAAGCTGACCGTATAACTAAGGTCATGGAAGAACTATGTTCATTAATGAATGTTGAAGGCCCGAGTGACGAGTTTAAAAAAGAAATAGCAAAGATAAGTAGGCTTTTTTGTCTTAATTTTCAAAATAAACTAAAAGAATCCCGAAGGGATCGCAAAAAATTTTATTTGGAAAATGCTTCAACAAGAGGTTCAAAAATTATCCTTGCTAAGACCAAGACATAGTTTTTTTAGGCAGCATGGACCAAGTACTTCACGGGGAAGGCCACCCTTCGAAGAATCATCATTAAAAATAAGAAAGAGGAGGGTAAATGAGCTCTTAGAAAATAAGACATCTGCTGAGCAAGCATTTGCCGCCGATATTGCTAAAAAATCGTGTAATCGTAATCCGAAGTCTTCGTTAAGCTGCCATCAAACATTAGCTCTATATTTAGATTTAGATTTATCTGAAATAAAATATAAATTATTAAGATCTGTTGTAAATAGTATGCAAAAAGATTGTTTTCCCTTCTTGTACGCATATAACTACCTATAAAGAAATGGCAAATTCCAGAGACCAAACATAAGGAAATTGTAGGGGCTAACAAAAAACGAATTCAAACTGAATTTAAAACAAAAATGGGCTTATTGGTTGACAAACCGAAACCAGGATGTGGTTCAACGAATGATGGAAATACGGCAAGGTGCTTTTTTTCAAACCCTGATCTTGGTTCTGAGATTACCGATGAATTTGACAAAATGGACATCGGCATTGGTGACAAATATAGATTCAGAAAGCAGTAGCCAAGAAGATGATGAATCAGATTAAATAATGTTATTTACTAAATATCAATATTGAATTATTATGTGTAGTTAAATATTTTATATTGTATATTGTATGTAGATAAATATACTATGTATTAACCTGTAATGGAGTGTTTGATGTTACATTATGTAAAATGATCTTTTTATTGGGTTTTATAATTATATTTCAAAACTGTCGTTTTTAAAACTAACTTGTTTTTCCGATAACTTTCATATTTTTATATTTTCCTGATAACTCTAACACTGATAAATTAAAGGTTCAATAAATTCAAAATTATAATATTGTTACCTACAACTATACCCTTAGGCGAAATTTATTTTGATGGAATCTGTTGTTTGGTTTAGAAACCTAGATTATTTTTAACACATTATCCGACTATTTTGGTTAGGAATATATATATATATATGTACTCGTAATAAGCATAACATTTTCTATAGGATCAATAGAAATTATCATTTTGTCCACTTCGATCAGTTACTCGAAGCACTGTGCGACCCCCTCCCCCCCCAAAAAAAAAAAATCTCCTTTGTTAAACAGTAAATTCGGGTATGTAGTGAATTTTAATGTAGTTTTCAAAACCGTGGCAAAAAAAAAAAAAAAAAAACTTAATTTTGTAGAGATGTCGGTAAAGAAAATAGTTTCACTGTCTTGCACCAGATTTTTTTTCTCAACCGATCATATTGCTAGTAGGCTTATTCGATTCAGCTAATCATTCTCTTCAATTTGTGTTCTATTCATTTTTTCGATTGGAGGCTTCCTTTTTGAGTTATTAATTTTGTCCGCTTTGCCCATATACTCAATGCACTGTGCATTGTATAGAATCAATCTTATTGCAAATTAAATTTTCTATAAATATTGGTATATACATTTATTCTATATCTTGAATATTAACCGATATATTTGCATTATTTTTATGAAATCGGGGTGGATAACGGATGAGAGTGGGTTTCCCGCCAAAAGCTAGGTCGGCTGTTTTCTTAACTGTTCGGCTCTCGTGAAATGTCTCTATTGTAAAACTTCACGGACTTTTTCTTAGTTATATCTCACTACGATTAGGGTTGAAGCTCAATCATAACAATGAGATTTGATTGGTTCCAGTTTAGTTGGAAGTTCGTTAATTTATTATAAATAGTAATTGGCCCAAGATTCATCTTTGTGAAATAGCGATGTTGAACGTGGCTTGAATTTCAGCATATTTAATTTGCCCCACCAGCCTTCTCAACAACTCACTGTTGAAATTATCTCGAGGCGAAAAGGAATTATTAAAGCATGATCTCCACTGACCTTTTTTTGCTGTTTCCCGATGAATTTATAATGACTCTAACGAGGCCAGCTATTTCGGGTCCGCTTAAAAAATGTAGGAACACAAAGAGAATTGTGTGACCCTTGGAAAATATTTTTAACACCAGTTGCTAATTGAGTATAACGAAGTATGAACTTATGTGTGAAGTTTATATAAAACGAATGTATAAATGAAATAAAGTTAAGTGAAATATTATGAAAATTTAATGGCATATATGATAAAATTATTTATTAACGTCCACTTTTTGCTACTAAGGCTAATTGGGACGGGGTATCTTCAGGTTACCACCCTTTTAGCAGATTTCCCTTAAGGGAAATCAGCTATTGAGGTTGTACTCATGACGCGATTTTCGAAATTTTTCTTTCATCGACCCTACCCAGGAGATGACGAAAATGAGGTCCGTTCAAAACTATATATATATATATATATATATATATATATATATATATATATATATATATATATATATATAATTTGTCTGTTACCGCTCTAGCGGTCGCAATTATTATTTAATCGTTACCAAACTTGAGATTTAGTCGTTTTATGTAAAGAGAAAGGTCAAGTTCGTTAACGGCTGAATTCGGACCAGTGGGAGTGGGGGTTTAGAGGGGATTTTTTTTGAAAATTCGAAATATCTCCGTTACCATAAGCCGGATCAAAAACTTGTATAAAACCAATCATATTGCAAATTAAATTTACTATAAATATCGTTCTATAAATTTATTCTCTATCTTCAATATTAACCGAGATATTTGCATTTTTATTAAATGTGGGCCAATAACGAACGTTTCAGGCCAAAAGCTAGTTCGGCCCTAACTGTTCAGCTCTCGTATAGAAATTTCTCTATTGTATAGCTTCACGTGGGAATCTGCTTAGTTTACGCAGCCCCTGCGTGACTGACTTTTCTAACTAAGGTGGGAATAAGGATATTATTTAGTGAGGCATATAATGAAATAACTCTTTTAGATTCGTAGATTTCCCTTATAGGAAATCAACTAATGAGATTGTACTTATGGACGCTAGTCGAGAAACATTTCATCAGATGTACAGCAATCCTAACTACATAAAGAACAAGTCCGTCGCGCGGGGGCTGAGTAAACTAAGCAGATTTCCCACGAAAATTTATACAATAGAGAAATCTCCATACGAGTGCCGAACAGTTAAGGAAACAACCGAACTGGCTTTTGGCGGGAAACTCACTCTAGGCCGTTATCGGCCCAAATTTAGTAAAAATGCAAATATCTCGGTTAATATTCAAGATAGAGAATAAATGTATATACCAATAATTATACTAAATGTAATTTTCCATAAGATCGATTCTGTACAATTTTTCGATCCGACTTATAGTAACGAACATATTTTGAATTTTAGAAAATCCTCCTCTCTAACCCCCCCCCCTCCCACTGGTCCCATTTCAGCCATTAACGAACATGATCTGTCTTTTCCCAAAATCCCCCACTGTAACCCCCCCCCCCTCCACTGGTCAGAGAATTAAAAGGCCAATGAGATCAACACTTGGCATTTAAGCATATAATAAAGAAGTTCATGATATAATAGCTTATTGTTAATATGACATGAGAAAGAGGAGGGGGGGGGGGTTACTGGGGGTAGAAAACTGTAAATGTCAATATCTCAGTTAAAAATTACCATATGGAATAAACACTCATAGCAACATTTATAGAACATTACATTTTCAATAAGATTGGTTTTATACAATTCCTCTATCGGACGCTTAATAGCAGAGATATTAAAATTTTTCAAAATTTCCCCCCTCTAACCCCCCCCCCTCTCCTACTGGTAAAATTTCAGCCATTAACGAACTATATCTTTCGTTTGAAGCAAAACAATTAGATATCGAGTTAGGTAACGATTAAAGACTGATCGTAACCGCTGCATTTATATATACACATACAATTTCGAACGAACCTCATTTTAGCAGATTTCCCTCAAGGGAAATCAGCTATTGAGGTTGTACTCATGACGGAATTTCCGAAATTTTTCTTCAAATGTCCTATCTATCCTACCTAGTAGATGACGAAAATGAGGTCCGTTCAAAACTGTATATATATATATATATATCTATATATATATGTCTGTTAGCGGTCGCAATTTGTTTGATCGTTACCAAACTCGATATTTAGTCGTTTTATGTAAAAAGAAAGATCAAGTTCGTTAACGGCTGAAATCGGACCAGTGGGAGGGGGGGGGGGTTTAGAGGGGAGGATTTTCGAAATTTCGAAATATCTCAGTTACTATACGTCGGACCGAAACATTGAACAAAATCAATCCTATTGCAAATTAAATTTAATATAAATATTGTTACATACATTTATTCTCTATCTTGAATATTAACCGAGATATTTGCATTTGTATTCTGCGTGTGGTCACCAGTAGGCTATGTTCGGACTTTCCGCCGAGAGCTCTGGCGGCCGTTTCTATAACTATTCGTCCCTCGTGAATAGGTTTAGAGGTTAGGTTAACTGTTTTTTGGGGCTAGAAACTACTGGGTTATTACGCCCTAAATAATGTTTTAGGTTTAGAGGTTTCTTACTACTACAGTTGTTATTAGGCAGATTTCTCTATTGTAAAACTTCACGTGTGAGATCTGCTTAGTTTACGCAGCGCCTGCGTGACGGACTTTTTTTTAACTCAAGTAATAAGCGAGTTATTCGTGCTTACTTATTTCCAGCATTCATTAAGCAGCCCCACCCCCCTCACTGTCATGTGCTCATCGGCTGTTTTACATAGATAGTTCGTCACGGAGGGGCTGCGTAAGCAGATTTCCCTCGTGAAGTTTAACAATAGAGAAATTTAAATACTGGTAACACTTACCACCGTGAATAAATACAAACGGTAATGAGAAATCTTATAGTTAATTTTAGTAAACTCCCAACGGAAACCGTCTTAATTGTAAACAAATAGGTCTGTTAATCACTCAGAGCTGAACAGATAGATAGACATATTCTTCACAGGAAAGAAAAACTTTTATTGGAATATATCTGAACTTAACATATTGATTTTATTAAACTATTTATTATATACACTCAACCGCAAAAAAAAAAACCGGACACTTCATTTTTGTCGTATTAAAAGCTAATTTTCAGCAATTTTCTTTATGTGGGTATTCTAGTTATTACAGAGAATTTAGAGTCGAAGTCCATTGAACTAATCCCTTCAGGATTAGTAAACAATTAGATAAAACTCAGATTAGATTTATTTGTCGTGAAGTTGATCTATTCTAAACTGTAAGTACTTTTTCGCATATTTAAACATCTTTAATTATTAACCAAGCATTTTCTTTAATTAATGTTTTATTTTTATTTCGGTCCAGAATAATGGGTCTTTCAAACTTAGATGGAAGGCCGGAGCTTACGTTACATTGCCGAAACGCTTGGGGTAGGTAGCGAAGTCTACCATTCACTGTAATAAAAATGAAGAATAATTTTTTTTTAAATGTGTTAAATTAATTAAAGTCTTTTTTTTTTTTTGTAAATAATCAATAAAAATTATTCACTTTTGGCAGATTTTGTTTAAATAACCTATGGATTAACCAATTATTTTAATTAAAAAGATTAATATACATATATATTAAGTATTTAACAAAATTATAAGACTAAATCTAAGTGTCCGGTTTTTTTTGCGGTTGAGTGTATATATTACTGTAATTTATAATGAATCAGAATAATTTTTATCTCAAGCACTCAAATGTTAGTAGTCCATGGGATAAAGAAGGGGAGGAATCAACAGAACGTATTTGCTTATATCTCACAAAGTAATAGCTTACACCTGCCTCTACATAAATTTCAGGATAGCCGAACAGTTACAGAAACGGCAGAACTAACTTTCAGCGGAATCTCACCAACAGAATCGGCAATAGCCGAATATTAAAAATGCAAATATTTAGCTTAATATTCAATATAGAGAATAAATGCATAAACAACATTTATAGTATATTTAATTTGCAATAAGAGTGTTTCTATACTAGTTTTCGATCCGACGTATAGCGACAGAGGTATTTCGAATTTTCGAAAATCCCTACTCTTAACCCCCCGATTGGTCCAATCTCAGCCATTAACTTGATCTTTCTTCTTGCACAAAAAAATTAAATATCGAGTTTGGTGAAGTCAAACAAAAACTACGACCGCTAGAGCCTTAACACAGAAATACATATGTTTGTCTATATATTATTAGCCACACGTCCCGTAAAAGAATTTAGACATAACGTGTGCTTGGTACATAAATTTTTTTTTAACTATGAATAAAATAAAATTATTTACAACAGAAAGAAAAGGAATAAAAAGAAAAGATAAACAAAAACAAATTTAGGTTTTAATGATGAATAAATAGTTAATTTAACTGTATTTCAGTTTTAAATAGTTCAGGTAGTAATACATTTCTTCAGCAAATTTTTTCCAACAGGCCAACTATCTGGTCGGCATTTTAATTGGGTTTTAAAGTCATCTCTTTGGTCCGTTAGTAGTCTGCAGTCATAGAGCAAGTTTCTTAAAGTTTGGTTGATCTGTTAGGCCAAAACGATTAAAATATGAGCATATATATATATATATATATATAATTTTGAACGGACCTCAAATTCGTCATCTCTTGGGTAGGATTTATGGACATTGAAGAAACGTTTGAAAAATCGAGTACGAGCTCAAAAAAGTGGGGAATATGGGGTGAGATGAGATCACAAGTATGTTATACCAGCACGTGGAAACCTGCTTAGTTTACGCAGCCCCTGCGTGACCCACGAGTATTGCGTGACCGCGCTTGGAGACCAGTCTTCTATTTCCTCTCCCGATGCCATTTCATAGTATTAAGGCAATTTAGTTGCTCCTGAAATAAATAACTTGTTGACAGCTTCGTCTTCCACCAAAGCCATGTATGTGTTGATAAAATCGTTGATTATGATTCACGAATAGTATTGGTCCCAGATAATCTATTCAGGAGTTTATTTTAAACTTGTCATAATTGAAATGTGACTCATGATGGAAGTCGTATCCATCACACCTGTCATTCATAGAATTGACGAGTCGCTGAAACGTCAAAGCGGTGTTTGACATGTCCATTTGACTGTCAGTATTCTCGAATAGAGGATACCTGTCATTGAGGAGGACGGAACAACTGCTGTTTGGCACTGGATGTGAAAATGATAACACGCAAACATAAAACAAGTCAAACGTTTCTATACAACCAACAAGGCCATTTTTGAGGTAAAAAAAAACCCAGGCCTTGTTCCTTCACGGTTGTTTATTCGTTGCTACAGAGTGCTTTCAGAGTATATGCACCGTCATCAGTGCCCTCCTGGCAAACCATCAAATTAACCATTAAAAACGGTATACCAGATGTAATTAAATTAAAAATATATATGTACAAATTGAAGGACAAGTATTCCATTCAGAAGAAAAAACTTTAAGAATAAATACAAATTTGTGCCCAAATGATATTAATTTTTATAATTTATTTATTCTCTGACTATTTATTTTAATTATATATATATATATACTATCGGTAAGCATTCAATTTTAATCTGTAAAAAAATATTTACTCATATATTATCTGCATACATTTTCTGGGGAACTAATTTTTTTTCTTTAAAAATGAATATTTACAGGTAAAATATATAATTGATTAATTTCATTAAATAATTAGTCAAAATAGCAAATTGTCAAATTAAAATCTATACACCGCAAGTCAAGTCAAAGAAATATACCTGAGGAGTTACGACACACAATATATATATATAAAACGTGTAAAATGCCAAAAAGAGTTAAGAGGCCAGAAAACTCCACTTTTTGATTTAGATTTAAATTTGAGAATTTGGTATTTTGACTATTTAATTTTTATACATTTTATCTGTAAATATTTATTTATTCTGCCTATTTATTCAAATAGACTTTGTGTGCAATACTTGTGACCCCTGTAGCCACATTTCAGTTCTTTGCATCAGGGCTATGTTTTATATTTAATTTCAAATATCTTCATTTAGGAAGCGGTCGAAGACTGTACCGTTTAATGTTTTATAAAAGAAATTTGGGCCGATGATTTTTTCCCCATTTTTTTTGCATGAAACTATACAGGTGGAAAAGTTTATCCATTTAATAAAATTAAATTATTTATTAACGTCCACTTTTTGCAACTAGGACTAATGGGACGGGTTATCTACAGGTTACCACCCTATTCTGGCCAGGAAATAATAAATTTAAATTATTTCTTAACGTCCACTTTTTGCATCTAAGGCTAATTGGCACGGGTTATCTACAGGCTACCACCTTTTTCTGGCCAGGGTGGTTCTCAGGATTTCATTTAAGGAATTCAGTCACCAAATGAATTCATTTTTCCAGGCGGGAATCGAACTCGCCACTCTAGGTTTACCATGTGAGATTAAAGGCAACGCTTTAGCTCACACTTGCCTAACCTGAGCCCCAGGAAATAATAAGAGCTAATAAATAATTACGACTTAATTAGTTTAAAATAAGTTAATTCTAGGAACGGTTTTAGCAGATTTCCCTTGAGGGAAATCAGCTATTGAGGTTGTACTCATAACGGAATTTACGAAGTTTATCTTCAAATGTCCATCGATCCTACCTAGTAGATGCCGAAAATGAGGTCCGTTCAAAACTGTATATATATATATATATATATATATATATATATATATATATATATATATATATTTGTCTGTTACCACTCTAGCGGTCGCAATTTTTATTTGATCGTTACCAAACTCGATATTTAGTCGTTTCATGTAAAAAGAATGATCAAGTTCGTTAATGGCTGAAATCGGACCAGTGGGAGGGGGGGTTTAGAGCGGAGGATTTTCTAAAATTTGAAATATTTCTGTTACTATACGTCGGATCGAAAAATTAAATTTACTATAAATAGTGCTATCTACATTTATTCTCTATCTTGCATATTAACCGAGATATTTGGATTTTTATTAAATTTGGGCCGATAACGAACGTTTCGAGATTCCCGCCAAAAAGTAGTTCGGCCCTTTGCCGTAACTGTTCGGCTTTCGTATGGAGATTTCTCAATTGTAGAACTTCACGCGGGAAATCTGCTTAGTTTACGCAGCCCCTGCGTGACGGACTTTTTGTTATGTTCTTTGAAGTAATCATTTTTTTGGATCCATCCAAGAATATTTCTGATTTATTTCGTTTTAAATACTATTTTTGTGGTTAAATTTCCGAATCCATTTCTTTTTCCGTAGTCTTATTTCAAAAATAATTTTGCTGGCTACAACGTTTATGTCACAAAGATCAAAAGTTAACTCTCCAATAAAATAAAGCTACTGCCAGAAGTTATAGAACATTAACTAGGGTAGGTTAAATTATTTGAAAAAATGGAATTCGGAAACATTGTCGTAATAATAATAAAAATGACTAATAGGGCTCAAAGTATTTATATGATATTTATATTTTTTTGCCAGTCAAACTGAAAGGTGCCTACATCAAAACAATTCAGGAATATACGTATTAGTTTTCGCTTACGTCAGGCGAGGTGTGTTGCTAAATACAATTATGAAGAAGAGTGCAGATGGGGGACAGCAAAGAGAAATAAACGGAGCATCTAAAAAACACAAACAGGATAGGAGAATCTATTTCTGGAAGTTCTTGTTTAAATACTGCCCCCCGAATTACGGGTCGATTCATGCCGGCCTTCGGATAAGCCTTTTAACTAAAATCATAAATTAGGTGAAACGGTAATTTTAATTTCAATTTAATAATAGCAGCGGTGTTTACTCTTTATATTTTCTAAGAAAACAACTGGCTTTTCTCTTCGTGAAGTAAATAGAGAACTTTTTTGGAGGGTACAAGCAATTTCTTTAAAACCTTTCTTACGTCTTGACGGAGGTAAAGAAGAAAACAAAAGGGATTCACTTACCTAGATTATTTATAATATTTTGAATAATAAGGAAAAATAAAAATAGAGCAACAATAGCTTAACAATATTGGTTATTTTAAATTTCGCTATGCGACTCATAATTTGAATTTTGTTTTAGCAGATTTCCCCTAAGGGAAATCAGCTATTAAGGTTGTACTCATGACGCGATTTTCGAAATTTTTCTTCAAATGTCCATCGATTCTACCTAGGAGATGACGAAAATGAGGTTACAGATATATATATATATATATATATATATATATATATATATATATATATATATATATATATACTAGCTCAGACACCCGGCTTCGCTCCATAGCGAAGGAGCCCATGAAGTGTGCTTATTACATGAAGCCAAAAAGTCCGTCTCGCAGGGGCTGCGTAAACTAAGCAGATTTCCCACGTGAAGTTTTACAATAGAGAAATCCGTCTAATAACAGCTGTAGTAGGAAGAGATCTCTAAACCTATTCACGAGGGACGAATAGTTCTGGAAACGGCCAACAAAGCTCTCGGCGCGGTTCCGTCGACCACACACACCATACAAATGCAAATATCTCGGTTAATATTCAAGATACAGAATAAATGTATAGAACAATTTATAGTAAATTTAATTTACAATAAGATTGATTCCATACAGTTTTTCGATCCGACGCATAATAACGGAGATATTTTGAATTTTCAAAAATCCCCCCTCCCACTGGTCCGATTTCAGCCATTAACGTACTTGATCTCTGGGTCATTCCATCTCAAATCAACCAAAAAAAAATGATTTCGACACCCATGATTTCAGATTTTGTTGAATTTTCTTTTGGGGGTTCTATTCATTGATTTAAGAAACCATACCAAATATTTTTGATATATCTTTAACGGTTTGGATTTTATGGCCTCTTAAAGTTTTGTGATTTTAGTGTTTTCTATCGATTAGGAACTGTAAAGTTAATTTGTTTTCATTTCAAAAATAATTTGTAACTTTCTTATTTACGAACCAATTTTGATGGAATTTTTTGTGTGTATTCATAAATATATTTAAAAACAATAAAAAAATAAACTAAGGTACCAAGTAAGTATTTGTGGACAGAAAAAAATTGCAAAGTGTCAATTTGAGCTTTTCAGAAAGCAAATATATAGTTTCACGTAAAATTGAATATCTCCAAAAGGGAAAAGGATAATCATGGAAATCTTTTTTTATTTATGTTCTAAGACATATGACCTACCACCTAAAACAATAAAATTAATGGTTATTTGACCCCTTCATTGTTTATTCCAAGTTTAAAAATAAATATATAGAAAAATTTACATGTTAGGTCATATGTCTTAGAACATAAATAAAAAAAGATTTCCATGATTATCCTTTTCCCTTTTGGAGATATTCAATTTTACGTGAAACTATATATTTGCTTTCTGAAAAGCTCAAATTGACACTTTGCAATTTTTTTTCTGTCCACAAATACTTACTTGGTACCTTAGTTTATTTTTTTATTGTTTTTAAATATATTTATGAATACACACAAAAAATTCCATCAAAATTGGTTCGTAAATAAGAAAGTTACAAATTATTTTTGAAATGAAAACAAATTAACTTTACAGTTCCTAATCGATAGAAAACACTAAAATCACAAAACTTTAAGAGGCCATAAAATCCAAACCGTTAAAGATATATCAAAAATATTTGGTATGGTTTCTTAAATCAATGAATAGAACCCCCAAAAGAAAATTCAACAAAATCTGAAATCATGGGTGTCATGGTGTGGTTGAATTGATGTGGAATGACCCCTCTCTTTTTGCGTAAAACGCTTAAATATGAAGTTTGGTAACGATCAAACAAAACTTGCGACCGCTAGAGCGTGAACAGACAAATATATATATATATATATATATATATATATATATATATATATATATATATATATATATAATTTTGAACGGACCTCATTTTCGTCATCTCCTGGGTAGGATCGATGGACATTTGAGGAAATTTTTAAAAACTCGCGTCATGAGTAAGACCTCAATAGCTGATTTCCCTTAAGGGAAATCTGCTAAAACTAAGTGAATTGGAGGGGCTGGAGATCGCATTGAATAAGAAACTTATTGGTAGTCCCTCTTTGAACAAGAAGACCGATTGTTATTCGTCTGCAATGGTGGTGGTACTGGACCTCCATGTTATCTCCCGCGTGCCAGCCAGTCGCTTGCTGTCTTCCCCAATGAGCGCATGCAAGTAGGTTATTAATATATTCCTATACCACAATAGATCTCTCACTCTCTGTATTTTATTTTAAGATATGACTTAAGTACATTTATTATGTTCATTGTTAGATATTTATTTTGTATTTTATTTATTGATGTTAACATGTTTTATGACCCTGTTGCAATGTATAGAGTTTTATCAATGTTATTGTTTTTCATGAGTAGCTCTGAAGATGGAGACATTAGTCTTTGAAAGCGCTTAGCGCTGAAATAAACAAATTGTGAAGAATTGGACTTTTTTTTTCTCTCTCTCCAACTTTTGATATGTTCATAATTGCCGAAAAACGAATAGAAAACGAAATACCGGTATTTTTAATTTCTGGCCTCCCCTACAAACCCCCACTCCTGCCCGTCTCTAGAAATGTTGGTATGGCTTGTTATAATGAAGGCGTTAGTCCTAATACACATACCGAGTTTTATTTATTTCGGTTGGGTCTTTTGTCCCAAATAAAATTGTTCACTTCCGCTTTAGGTTTTAGCGTATATCTCGTTTATTATTCGGTATACGAAAAAAGTGTATATAACAAAAGTACCTCTAAATAACCAAATAAACAACTTTTGTTATGTTCATATTTGCCGAAAAACCAATAGGAAACGAAATATCACTATTTTCAATTTCTCCCTTATAACCCCCACTCCGTGTTCGTCTCAGAGAAAATCAGTATAGCCTAAAGTCTAAGTTGGGTTAGTAGTAATATACACACCAAGTTTCATAAAATTTGGTTCAGCCGTTTATGCGTGAAAAGGTAACAAACAAATAAACACACAAAAGAAACAAAATGCAGTTATGGTGTCTATGATATGTGAAACGAAAAGTTATCGTGAAAATTCGCGAAAAAAATCAATACAGACAGAGGTTACAATTTTATATATATATATATATATATATATATATATATATATATATATATATATATATCTGTTACCGCTCTAGGGATCGAATTTATTGTTTAATCGTTACCAAACTATATATTTAGTCGTTTTATGTAATAAGCAAAGATCAAGTCCATTAACGGCTGAAATTGGACCAGAGGGAGTGGGGGGGGGTAGAGAGAAGGATTTAAAAAATTGGAAATAACTCCATTACACTACCTCGGATCGAAAAATTGTATAAAATCAATCTTATTGCAAATTAAATTTACTATAAATACTGTAATGTACATGTATTCTCTATCTTGAATATTAACCGAGATGTTTGCATTTTAATTAAACCTGGATGGATAACGGACGAGAGTGAGTTTCCCGCCAAAAGCTAGTTCGGCCGTTTTCGTAACTGTTCGGCTCTCGTAAAATTTCTCTATTGTAAAACTTTACGTGGGAAATCCGCTCAGTTTAGCCCCTGCGTGACGGATTTTTTTTTTAAATTTTCCAAATAGACCCCTAATTACAGCCATTAACTAATATGATCATTAGTGTGTAAAGATACAGTTAATTATCGAGTATGGTTTAGAAGAAATAAATATATTTTATTCACGTCGTCAAAATCATAATTGATGTCGTCACCTCACTACGTATTTGTATGTAGTTTATACACACAGTAAGCATTCAATAAAACAATATGATAACAAGGAATTGTTAGTTTTACATAATTATGACTGGGGAGGGGGGGGGTTACTTAAGGCTAAAAACTAAAAAAAGTCCGTCACGCAGGGGCTGCGTTAACTAAGCAGATGTCCCTCGCGCTTCACGTATTCGCATTTATCTCAAAAAGGAAAAATTCCATGAGAACAATATTCCGTATTAAGGCTTCAAAAAATGTGCTTCATTATAAAACAGCGTATTGTAAATATGACATGAGTAGGACGGGGTAGGGGTTTACTGAAGGTTGTAAACAAAAAATGCGAGTATCTCGGTTAATATTCAAGATAGTGAAAAACTGCTCATAACAACATTTATAGACCATTACAAAGCTTCTGAATTTTAAACAAATAGGTCTGCCAACCACTCAGAGCTGAACAGATAGATAGACATGTTCTTCACCGAAAAGAAAAACAGTTACTGATATATATCTGAATATAACATATTAACTTTATTGAAAACTATTTACTATATCTAGTTCTGCAATTTATAATGAACCAGAATAATTTATATTTTAATAACTCCAATTTAAGCTGTCCAAGAACTGAAGAAGGGGGAGGGGTTTCAAAAGAACGTATTTGCATATATCTCACAAAGTAAATGCTTACACGAGTCAGTAAACCAATTATTTTAAGAGCTCCAATCAGTTACGCGAATTGCCGAACTAACCCCCCCCCCCCCTCCCACTGGTCCGATTTCAGCCATTAACGAACTAAATCTTTCTTTTTACATAAAACAATTAAATAACGAGTTTGGTAACGATCGAACCAGAATATCGACCGCTAGAACGGTAACAGACGAATATATAGATGGGTATATATATATATATATATATATATATATATATATATATATATATATAGAACAGACCTCATTTAACGACATTTTACGAATTATGTCATTAGCTGAACCTCAATAGCTGATTTCCCTTAAGGGAATCCTGATAAAATAGCGACAATTAGAGCGTTTACAAATTAAGATGTATATACTTTAGAATGTACCTCATATCCTTTCACCAGTTGGGATCGATAGACATACGTGGAAATGTTTCGAAAATAGTTTCCAAGAGTACAACCTTATTAGCCGGTTTCCCATAAGGAAAATCTGCTACCAATCTAATAGAGATTCTTCACAATATTTTTATTCTGACCTTTTACTTCATTTATTCATTTGATTTATATACATTTCACACATAATTTCGTACTTTAATTACCATCTGAGGTTCAAAATATTCTTTCAGAGTCACACAATTCTCTTTGTGTTCCTACATTTTTTAAGCGGCCCAGAAATAGCTGGCCTCGTTAGAGTCATTATACATTCATCGGGAAACAGCAAAAAAAGGTCAGTGGAGATCATGCTTTAATAATTCCTTTTCGCCTCGAGATAACTTCAACAGTGAGTTGTTGAGAAGGCTGGTGGGGCAAATTAAATATGCTGAAATTCTAGACACGTTCAACATCGCTATTTCAGAAGGATAAATCTTGGGCCAATTACTGTTTATAATAAATTAACGAACTTCCAACTTACCTGGAACCAATCAAATCTCATTTTTATGGCTGAGATTCAATCATAATCATAGTATGGTATAACTACAAAGAATGTCCGTAACTCAGGGGCTGCTTAAACTAGCAGAAATCTCCATACGAATGCCGAACAGTTACGGAAACGGCCGAACTAGCTTACGGCGGGGACGATTAGAAGCGAACTCAGCTCGTCTGTTACACATAATAAAAACGCTAATATCTCCGTTAATATTCAAAGTAGAGAATAAAAGTATATAACAATATTTATAGTAAATTTAATGTGTAATAAGATTGGTTTTATACAATTATTCTATCTGACGTATAGTAACGGAGATATTTCGAAATTCCCCCTCTAAACCCCCCCTCCCACTTGTCTGATTTCAGACGTTGACGAACTTTATCTTTCTTTTTACATAAAACGTTTAAATATCGAGTTTGGTAACGATCAAACAAAAATTGCGACCAATAGAGCGTTAACAGACATAATTTTGAACGGACCTCATTTTCTCCATCTCCTGGGTAGGATCGGTGGACATTTGAAGAAAAGTTTTGAAAATAGCGTCATGAGTACGACCTCAATAGCTGATTTCACAATTAAAATGTTATATCCATATATATTTTAGTAATTTATTTATTTCCGTTGAAGAATATTTCGATCTATTTCTCCAGCTCTGAGCGATTGACAGACCTGTTTGTTTACAATTCTGACGCTTTCCGTTAGGATATTATTAAAATTGTCTGAGACATTTCTCATTACCGAATGTTTTATTTTTATTTATTTATTTGGTGAGCTCCGCAACTAGGCCATGTCGCTCCGTATCACTTATATTCAATTCCTTAAGTTAAAATGTTAAAATAAAGAAATAAAGTAAAATGTTTTCAAAATTATTAAAACAGTATAAAATATAGCTAAATATACAACTAAGGAACCATTAAAATAAAACTATAATTTTTGCGACAAATCCTGGCTTGAGGATGATGAAAATCTAAGGCACAAGTTTAAAAATGTGTTATTCAGACTTCTTTAGAAAAAAAACACAAATACGAATTAGTGACATAATTTAAAATAAAAACGTAAAGAGATGAGTGGAGCATGTGTGGTTTAAATTTTTTTGTATAATGATAATTGTGTTCAAGTGATTTAAATAGTGTGTTTGTATGTGGGCTACCTTCTGTCAATAGTTCATACAAGTCTTTCGGTAAGTTGAGATATTCACGTAGTCTGGAGTCAGTCAGGAGATGTTTAGTGGTCAGTACTGTGTTACAGTGAGTGCATGTAGGTCCATCTTTTCTGTTTATCAGCAATGAATGTGTAAGTAGTGAATGTCCGATTCTAAGCCTAGTCAACACCATTTGATCTCGTCTGGAACGATTTTCCAGAGATTTTTCTTTGTTCGGGTTGTCTAGTATTTCTCGGAGTTTTGTAGTCAGTTTGTAGCCAGTCGGTTGTCCAGTCGTTACCGTATGTATTTATTCAGTTAATACTCAGGATAGTGTTAAGTGTCACTAGTATGTAGATATATCTATTGTAAACTTTCGAGTGGGAAATCTGATTAGTTTACGCAGCACCTGCGTGACCGACTTTTTAGCAGATTTCCCTGAAGGGAAATCAGCTATTGAGGTCGTACTCATGACGCGATTTTCGAAAATTTTCTTCAAATTTCCATCCAGGAGATGACGAAAAAGAGGTCTGTTCAAAATTATATATATATATATATATATATATATATATATATATATATATATATATATATATATATTTGTCTGTTAACGCTCTAGCGGTCGCAATTTTTGTTTGATCGTTACCAAACTCGGAATTCGGAATCGTTTTATGTAAAAAGGAAGATCAAGTTCGTTAATGGCTGAAATCGGACCAGTGGGAGGGGGGGGGGTTTAGAGGGAGGATTTTTGGAAATTCAAAATATCTCCGTTATTATGCGTCGGATCGAAAAATTATATAGAATAAATCTTATTGCAAATTAAATTTACTATAAATATTGTTCTATACATTTATTCTGTATCTTGAATATTAACCGAGATATTTGCATTTGTATTCTGCGTGTGGTCACCAGTAGGCTTTGTTCGGACTTTCCGCCGAGAGCTCTGGCGGCCGTTTCTATAACTATTCGTCCCTCGTGAATAGGTTTAGAGGTTAGGTTAACTGTTTTTTGGGGCTAGAAACTACTGGGTTATTACGCCCTAAATAATGTTTTAGGTTTAGAGGTTTCTTACTACTACAGTTGTTATTAGGCAGATTTCTTTATTGTAAAACTTCTCGTGGGAAATCTGCTTAGTTTACGCAGCCCCTGCGTGACAGACGTTTTTTTAGTAATGGCATTCTTTTTCCCTGGTTGCATGTTTCGCACTGAGAGGCTGACCAAATCCAATCCAAACCGCAGTTATCGTTTTAAGGTTAATCTGGTAGAACAAGGCATATTGTAGACTCTATAAGGATTTGACGAGAGGCTAAACTAAGAGTGAGGAAGACAGGAAGATGAAGCAGACAGCGGCTATTCTAAGTGGAGAGGAAAAGTTGTTGTAAGGGCCATTCACGTCTTGGTTGTTTTACAAATAGGAAGTTGAGTGAGTAGTGTGCAGAGGAAAGGCGGACAACTAAACCACCATAAATCTTATTCTGTGAACAAAACCGGCAAATCTGAGTCATTTCCTTGTGAATAGATCTTACTAGTGTATTAAAAATGTATTTATTCAGCGCATAAACATAAAAAAAAAGTCCGCCACGCAGGGGCTGCGTAAACCAAGCAGATTTCTCATGGGAAGGTTTACAAACGATAAATCTACATACTGATAACACCTAACACCACCATGAATATTAAGGGAATAAATACAAAAGTCCGTCACGCAGGGGCTGCGTATACTAAGCAGACTTTTTCCTCGTGAAGTTTTGTAATAGATTAATTTACTTACTGCTTAACACAACAACCGTGAATTTATACAAACGGAAATATGAAATGTTTCATCCAATTTCAATAGCCTGCCGACAGGAAGCGCTAGGTTTGAAATGTAAACAAACGGGTCCCGCCTACACACCGGAAAGAAAATACATTTACTGAATTTATATCAGAATATATCACATTTATTTTATTGAGATTTATTTTACTATATCTAGTAGATAATTTTAATGAGTCAGGAATAATTGTTTTCTCAATCAATTAATAATTTTAGTAGTCCAAAACTATGAAGGATGGGGGGGGGTGGAGTCACCAGTGACATATTTGGATTGATCTCGTATAATAAAGGTCTCTTATTGAATACAATTTTTTGGTATCTTTAACTTCCAAATTAATGTGATTTATTATGTATTCAGAGGTATTGTTTACGTAACATCAGTAGAAGTGGCGGTTTGGTTGGAAAAACTGAAAAAAAATGCAAATATTCTAGCGGTTATTATTACAAGATTGAGAGTTATAAATGTATTTATAACAATATTTTAATAGTTATAAATTTAATTTGTTAAATAAGTGATTGATTCTGTATAATTTTTCGATTCGACGCATAGTGTAACGGAGATATTTCGATTTTTCAAAAAATCCCTCCACCTCTATACCACCCCCCACCACTGGTCCGTACGATTTCAGAGTTTTAACGAACTTGGATCTTGTCTTTTTACATAAAACGCTTAAATATGAAGTTTGGATACGGATTTAACAAAAATTGCACGACCGCTAGAGCGGTAACAAGACAAATATATCGATATATTTATATATATATATTTATATATATTTATATATATATATATATATATATATACAGTTTTGATACGGGACCTAAATTTCGTAATACTACTAGGTTAGGATCCGATGGACATTTGAAGAAAAAATTGTCGAAAACTTCCGTCATTGAGTACAACCTCAATAGCTGATTTCCCTTAAGGGAAATCTGCTAAAAGGTAATGAGAATGATTGTCAGTCCATTTTAATTAACCACTAAACCCAATGCTCATGGAATTGTAAAACAATCAAGTTTGTCAACCACTCGGAGCTGAACAAATAGATAGAAATATTCTTCACCGGAAAGAAAAACAATTACTGAAATATATCTGAATGTATCCCATATTAATGTTATTGGATACTATTTGTTATAACTAGGACTGTAATTTATAATGAATCAGAATAATTTTTATCTCAATCACTCAAATGATAGTAGTCCACTGACCAAAAGAAGGGGGGGGGGGGATCAAACGGAAAAAAAAAAAACAGGGGGATTAGCATATTAGAACTATTAAGGTCTTCGGGGTTTGACCGAGTCTTCATGGGACGTTTGCCATCCGTTTCGCTAGACATGCGGCTAGCTTACTCAGGGCTTTCTCAGAGACTGAAGAGTTCTACACTTTCTCAAGGTATATATTGGTGTATTGTCCGGAGTCTTCCCTTCCAGGTCGTGTCATCGGATACTTGGCCTGGTACCGGCGCACAAGTGACTTCTGTTTGGTTAGTCGGCGCCGGTTCTATGAACAGAAAGTATTTGCATATATGTCAGAAAGCAAATGCTTACACAAGTCTCCAAAGCAATTTCACGAGAGCCAAACAGTTATGGGAATAGCCGATGTAACCCCCCCCCCCCTCTACGACTGGTCCGATTTCAGCCATTAACGAACTTGATTTTTCTTTTCTCATAAAACGATTAAATATCAAGTTTGGTAAAGATCAAACAAAAATTATGACCACTAGAGCGTTAACAGGCATATATATATCATGAGTAAGAACTCAATAGCTGCGATTGAGGTTGCACGCACGCACTTATCGAAAATATTCTTCAAATGTGCATTGATCTGACCCAGGGGAAGACGAAAAGTACGTTCACGCGGTGGCCTGCGTAAAATAAGCAGGGGGGAATATGTTCCCACGTGGAGTTATTCAGTAGAGAATTCTCCATAGGTGAGCCAAACGTTGACGAGCAAAGGGCCGAACTAGCTTTTCGTGGGGGGGTGGGTGGGAATTTCAATAATCCGTTATACGCCCAAATTTCATAAAAATGCAAAATATCTCGGTTAATATTCAAGTTAGGGAAAATAAATGTATATAGAAATATTTATAGTAAAGTTAATTTGTATTAAGATTGATTCTGTATAAATTTTTCGATCCGACGTATTGTAAACGGAGATTATTTCGAATTTTCGAAAATCCTCCCATTCATCTACCCCCCCTCCACTTGTCCGTTTTCAGCCGTTAAAGAACTTGATCTCTTTCTTGGTTACCATTAAAACGCTTTAAATATGAAGTTTGGTAAGGATTAAACAAAAAATTGCGACCGCTAGAGCGGTAACAGACAATATACACTCAACCGCAAGAAAACCGGACACTTCATATTTGTCGTATTAAAAGCTAAGTTTCAGCAATGTGTTTCTTTATGTGGGTATAGCGCTGACGGACTTTTTGTTCTTAGATTACTAAAATTTAAGTAATTGAGATTAAAATTATTCTGCTTCAATAAAAATTACGACACTAGCTATAGTTTAATAGTTTTCAATAAAACTAATATGTTACATTCAGATAAATTTCATTAATGTTTTTTTTCGGTCTAGAATTCAAGTTGGCTGGCCTGTCGTTTACAATTCAGACGCTTTCCGCTTTAGAGTTATTAAAATGTAACTGAAAGATTTCTCAATGCCGTTTGTATTTATTCACTCAATATTCACGGTGGTGTTACCAGTATGTATATTTATCTGTTGTAAACTTTCCAGTGTGAAATCGGCTTAGTTTTCGCAGCCTTTGCGACCTTTTGTTTTTACAAGATAATCATTAAAACTCACCAGTAATAATATTAGGCCGTTTCGAGGTAACAGGAAAATAACGCTACAGGAGAGTAGTTGCTGAAACTACATCAGTGTGTCCAAATCTAGATATTATCAAGGACTTATAAACACTTGTTTTTTTTTTTTATTTATTCTATGGCATTTCATTTAGTAATCATAAGATCAGGCACGAATAATATTTTCTGGTAGAACACAAGAAAATTAAAGAAATAATAATAATATGCAATACATACAAATGTAGCTGGTGTATAGTAGGCCTTTGGAGAGATATGGCGAATATATTTCAGACTTTTCGGGCAGAAGACAGCCACGCAGTGTGAACATAGTCCGAGGATAGACTGAAGCTTGTAGATCCTATCCATGCTAAAGTTAGAACTAGCATCTACAGATACAAGTGCGCTCTCTAGGTGACAGCCCCTTCATTTAACTCTGCTCCATATTCTCCCCACCCCCCCCCCCCCCCACCCCCCCCCCCCCCCACCCCCCCCCCCCCCCACCCCCCCCCCCCCCCACCCCCCCCCCCCCCCACCCCCCCCCCCCCCCACCCCCCCCCCCCCCCACCCCCCCCCCCCCCCACCCCCCCCCCCCCCCACCCCCCCCCCCCCCCACCCCCCCCCCCCCCCACCCCCCCCCCCCCCCACCCCCCCCCCCCCCCACCCCCCCCCCCCCCCACCCCCCCCCCCCCCCACCCCCCCCCCCCCCCACCCCCCCCCCCCCCCACCCCCCCCCCCCCCCACCCCCCCCCCCCCCCACCCCCCCCCCCCCCCACCCCCCCCCCCCCCCACCCCCCCCCCCCCCCACCCCCCCCCCCCCCCACCCCCCCCCCCCCCCACCCCCCCCCCCCCCCACCCCCCCCCCCCCCCACCCCCCCCCCCCCCCACCCCCCCCCCCCCCCACCCCCCCCCCCCCCCACCCCCCCCCCCCCCCACCCCCCCCCCCCCCAACTACGTCAAGCAATGGTGGATTTAGTTGGTCAACATAAAGAGCAATAAGAAAGTGTTTGACACTTTTGACTACGTAAAGCAATGGTGGATTTAGTTGGTCAACATAAAGAGCAGACCGAGAATAGTTGACACTTTTGACTACGTAAAGCAATGGTGGATTTAGTTGGTCAACATAAAGAGCAGACCGAGAATAGTTGACACTTTTGACTACGTAAAGCAATGGTGGATTTAGTTGGTCAACATAAAGAGCAGACCGAGAATAGTTGACACTTTTGACTACGTAAATCAATGATAGAATTAGATTAGGTTGGTCAACAAAAAGATCAATTCATTATTTGACAATTTTTACTACCTAAAGCTATAATGGATGTAGTGATTAAAATAAAGTGATAGACGTGCTAAATAGCCATTAATCCAAATTCTAAGAGGGTGTTTATCCCCTTGCCGAGTATAAAGGGAGATGTCACCGCCTAAATATCGAGTTGTTAGACAAAATAAAGAGCTGTCCTTTATTTGTCCCTTTTTAATATCTGAAGCAAGGATGGAATAGTTCGTCAAAAGAAGGAGCATTCCTCTATTTGACACCGTTCGCTTCCTAAAACAAAGAGGGAATAGCTGGTCAAAATAAAGATCAGTCCTTTATTTGACAATGTTAACTACCTAACGCAATGACGGAATAGCTGGTCAAAAAAAATAGCATTTCTTTATTTGACAGTGTCCACTAGCTAAAACAAAGACGGAATAGCTGGTCAAAATAAAGAGCAGTCCTTTATTTGACAATGTACACTACCTAAAGAAAAGACGGAATAACTGGTCAAAATAAAGAAAAGTCCTTTATTTGACAATGTCCACTCCGTAAAGCAATGACGGAATAGTTGGTCAAAATAAAGAAATGTCCTTTTTTTTAAATAGTTCACAACTTAAAGAATATGGAATAGCTGATCAAAATAAAGAAGAGTTCACACGACTTTGCTCACTACCTAAAGCAAAGACAGAATATTTGATCAACATAAAGAACGTTTCTTCATTTAAAATGTTCACTACCTAAAACAAAGACGGAGAAAGGATTAAAATGAAGTGTCTGACGGGCAATTAGCCTTTAATGTTAATTCTAAGAGGCTGCTTTTCCCCTTATAAAGGGAGATGTCACCGAATATAGTTCGGTTCGTCTAAATATAGAATAGTACTTTATATGACCCTTTTTACAATGTAAATTAAGAATGGAATAATTCGTAAATATAAAGGGCAGTTCTTTATTTGACAATGATCACTACCTAAAGCAAATCCGGTATAGTTGGTCAAAATAAATAGCATTCCTTTACTTGACATTGCCCACTCCTTAAAGGAATGACCGAATAGCTGGTCAAAATAAAGAGCATTTCTTTATTTGATATTGTTTAATACTCTAAGCTATGGTTGGTCAAAATAAAGAGATGTTTTTTATTTGACATCATTTACTCTTTAAAGCAATGTCGGAATAGCTGGACGAAATGAAGATCATTTCTTTATTTGACATTGTTCAATCCCTACAGAAGAGATAGAAGAGTTGGTCAAAATAAAGAGTATTTCATTAATTGACATTGTTCACTTGCTAAAGCAAATACGGATGTAGTGATTAAAATGAACTGATAGACGGGCTATGTAGCCTTTAATCCTAAATCCCAAAGAGCCTGTTTATCTCTTTGCCGTGTATAAAGGAGGATTTCATCACTTAAATATAGAGTTATTGGTTTGTCAAAATAAACAGCAGTACTATATTTGACCCTCTTTATTATCTTATGGATGAAATAGCTGGTTAAAATAAATAGCAGTTGTCCATTTGACACCATCTACTACTTAAAGAAAAGACAGAATAGCTGGTCAAAATAAAGAGCAGTCCTTTATTTTATATTGTGTCTACCTAAAGCAAAGACGTAATAGCTGGTCAATATAAAGAGTTCATTACTTGACAATGTTCACTACCTAAAAAAACGGAATAGCTCGTCAAAATAAAGAGCAGCTCTTTACTGAACCATGTTCAGTCCCTAAAGCAAAGACGTAATAGCTGGTCAAAATACAGACCATTTCTTTATTTGACAATTTTCACTACCTCAAGCAAAGACTGAATAGTTAGTCAAATAAAGAGGGTCCTTTCCTTGACATTGTTCACTCCCTAAAGCAATGACGGCATAGCTGGTCAAAATACAGAGCATTTCTTTATTTGACACTGTTCACAAGCCAAAGTCAAGACGGATGTAGTGATTAAAATAAAGTGATATAAGGCTAAATAGCCTTTAGTCCTAATTCTAAGAGGGCCTAAGGTAGATGTCACCGCAATATCCTGGAGAGGCTCATTTTCCCACCTCGTCCCCCCTCACTTCCCATTTTCCCTCCCAGTGCTTGCTTTGTATCTCCATGGCCGCATCACGGGACCTCTATGTTGCCAGCAGTAATATTAGTTAGCCCCACCTTTTTGCTCCTTCGCCTTTACTAAAGGACCCTTTCAGGATAATATTAATATCTCTTTCAATACTCTCGAAGACCTGTCAAAATAATTTCCACAAAAAAGGCGGAATTCTGTAAAATATATTACAACAGGTTATTGCCTGCTAAATGTATCCTATTTACGGGGTGTACAGAAAGTTCTAAGCCTGGTGTACGTATGATACCTTAGCTGTCAAGGTTGTTTTGGAAGGTTTTGATAAAAAAAATTTTTTTGACCGGGTTACAGATGTTGGAAAAAGCGGTGGAATAAATGCGTTGCTGTTGAGGGGGACTATATTGAAAAATAAAAATATGTAAGTTGAAATCAGGCATAGAACTTTCTGTACACCCGGTAATCTGATAGCATATTAAATTTACTATAAATATTGTTATATACATTTATTCTCTATTTCTAATATTAACCGAGATATTTACATTTTTAGCAGATTTACCTTAAGGGAAACAGCTATTGAGGTCGTACTCATGACACGATTTTCGAAACATTTCTTCAAATGTCCATCGATCCTGCCCAGATGACGAAAATGAAGTCCGTTCAAAATTTTATATATATATTTGTCTGTTAACGCTCTAGCGGTCGCAATTTTTGTTTGATCGGTACGAATCTCGATATTTAACCGTTTTATGTAAAAAGAATGATCAAGTTCGTTAATCACTAAAATCGGACCAGAGAGAGGGATTTTCGAAAATTCGAAATATCTCATATATCGAAAATTTGTATAGAACCAATCTTATTGAATATTAGATTTACTATAAATATTGTTATATATTCTGTATCTTGAATATTAACCGAGATATTTGCATTTTTATGAAGTCTGTGGGACACGTGGTCGGGTACAGTTTGGATTAGGTCGGCCATTTTCGTAACCACTCGGCTCAGGTGTAAGCTTCTTCTAACCTTACCTGTCTTTCCTAACCTTACCTTACCTTCCATACTTTGTGAGATTTATGCAAATACGTTCTGTTCGTCCGTGCCCCCCCCCTTCTTTAGTTCTTGGACTACTAAAATTTGAGTTATTAAAATATAAATTATTCTTACAATTCAGAAGCCGTTTTAGTTGGGAATTTATATTTTAATTAACTGTAAGATTTCTCATTACCGTTTGTATTTAATCACGGTGGTGTTGTGTTACCAGTATGCAGTTTTCTCTAATGTAAAACTTCACATGGGAAATCTGCTTAGCTTACGCAGCCCCTGCGTGACGGGCTTTTATAAAGTGCAACGGACAAGCTATGGTTGCTTCTAAAAGTAGTAGTTGGTTGCCGAAAGCAAGTTCTGCGGTTTCCGTAACTGTTCGGCACTCGTATGGTGATTTCTCAATTGTATAACTTTACGTGGGAAATGTACTTAGATTACGCAGCCCTTGCGTGACGCACTTTTTATACTGCCCATCATTTTAATGTATCGATATTATCAGCTGAATGGTATGATACATCTCTATTATTGTTAGTCTTGACCTGACCGCCGAGGTGGTAAGGTTGAATCTTTTTATAATAAGTGTACTACTCCTGAAGAGGTGGCATACAGGACGCGAAACATGTAGAGGAAAACACATGCGTAGAGTCAGTTAACGTGTTTTTCTGACCTTCAGCCATTTCTCCTTCGAGGAAGATTGAATTAAGGTCACTTTTACACGATTATAAAAATAGTATAATAACCTCAGTTCATGAGAGGGATGTAAACTACATCACAAAGTAAAATCGTAAACGTCTACATTACTAAACTTGGAATCCAATAAAGTTATAGAAAATAATTGGGTGACTTTTATGAATTCCCGCCTACGCTTATGATAGATACAGAGGAATTTCCTGATTCCATTTTTAGCAGATTTCCCTTAAGGGGGAAGAATTTGCATGCATCTCGCATACCCTTTTATAGCAAGCAAAAGTCCGTCACGCAGGGGCTGCGTAAACTAAACAGATTTCCCACGTGAAGTTTAATAATAGATAAATCTACATACTGATAACACAACACCATCTTGAATATTAAGCGAATAAATACAAACGGTAATAAGAAATCTTTCCCCTCCAAGTGGGAAGCGTCTGAAACGTAAACAACCAGGTCTGCCAACCCGACTCTCGCTGGAAAGCAAAACAATTACTGAAATACATCAGAATACAACATATTACACTTGATTGAAAACTATTTACTTTATCTAGCACTGTAATTTATAATGAATCAGAATCATTTTTATCTTAATAAATCAAATTTAAGTAGTCACAAATCTTAAAACGGGGGGGGGCACCAGAACATATTTGCATTTATCACGTATAATAAAGGTCTCTGGAAAACATTATTTTGTATTTAAGCTTCGAATGATGTGGTTTATTATATATCAGAGTATTGTTTATGTAACACGAGTAGAAGTGGGGGTTTACTGATGGTTGAAAACTGAAAAATTCAAATATCTCGGTTAATATTCATGATACAGAAAATATGTATAGAAAATATTTATAGATAATGTATTTTGCAATAAGATTTGTTCTATACTATTTCTCAATCCGGCGTATAGTAAAGTTTCCCTTAAGGGGGAAGAATTTGCATGCATCTCGCATAACAATTTTTTCTTTAAAACAATATTTGATATATAGGCTTAGATCTTTCTTGACTTAAAAGGTTATTCTTAATTTTACCATGAATATTAAATATAGAGATTTAATGTATACAACAGTGTTTATAGTACATTTTGTCCGGCATAAGATTGGTTATACCATTTTCGATGAGAAGTATAATAACGGGGATATTTCAAAATTCAGTTATGTTATGGGCCTACGAGCATCGAACATCGCTGTCACAGTGTAAACGGATGTGTGTGCGCGTGTGTGTGTGTGTGTGTGTGTGTGTGTGTGTGTGTGTGTGTTCGTGTGTGTGTGTGTGTGTGTGTGTGTGTGTGTGTGTGTGTGTGTGTGTGTGTGTGTGTGTGTGTGTGTGTGTTCGTGTGTGTGTGTGTGTGTGTGTGTGTGTGTGTGTGTGTGTGTGTGTGTGTGTGTGTGTGTGTGTGTGTGTGTGTGTATAATGTTCCCACCTTTAATTGCTTTCAACTATTAATTTGCTCCTAAAATAACCATTGTATTTTTTTTTCCTTTCGTAAAGCTATTAATCCTTAAACTAAACAAAAACCACGTGTTATTTTTTAACAAAACCAAACAAATACAAATTAGAATACTTCTCGACCTTATTTGTGTTAATTTATGACATTTTACCTGACTATATATCACTAGAAAACAAATTTTGTCTTGAGAAATTATTTTAATAGTCAATTATTTCAGCAAAGTTAGCAATAACACATTTATGTTTATAAGTATCGTTGATTCATCTCTCATTTAATTTCCTTTTTTTAAAATAAAATAAAAAGCATTAATAGCGATAGACTAGATACCTGCTCAGTATAATGATTATAACTCCTCTTGATCCTGTTGTTATGCAGCCGATGTAGATGCAGTTTTAATGAATTTTAGAAAGGTACTTGTGAATGTTGGTTGTAAAAGTTGACAAAGCTGGTTTAGTAAGTAGATGTTGGAGATAAAACTTAGAGAGAAAGAAACCCTTGAAAAGGAGCTATAGAGCTTGAAATGTGGTAGGCATTTAAATAAATAAGATGTTTTAAAGAAGAAAAGAAGTTTATCTTCATTGACCCAGTTTGGCTACATTTTCGTACAATTTAAAGCACATTTGGTCGTAAAGTGGGTGAGGAGTACTATAAATATGAATGGAAAGAAAGAATGCAAACTTTCACTGGAATGCTAAATATTTGGAAATTTTCCGCAGTTTATTAGTCTCTTTTATAATTCGCAATTAAAAAGCTATTTCCCCATTGCCGTTTGATTAGCATCCAACTAAAATTTGGCTTGCTGGAAGCTCTTTAGTATATTTAACCCTCCGTTAGCGCGGCGTCCTGACAGGTGCATCTTTGAGGTGTTTTTCTAATAACTTCCGATTGAATAAACCTAACGACTTCCGCCTCCAGCAATGCTTCTAGCTTCCCTTCCTCTTCAAAACATTATAGGTTTGACCATCGAAGTTTGTACACAGTGCGTTCCTTGTGTTAAAATCACCCCACAGGTGCACCGCGACCAAAGTTGTAAGTTTTTCAATTTCTTTTATTTCTATATTTAATCTATTTACCTTAGACATATTCATCATTTGACGTTTGTAGTGCCTTGATTGTTTTTGAATAGTTAAAAATACCTACAAAATAGGGAATTCACCTCTGAGGTGACCGCGACTAACAATGCATTTTTAAAACATTTTTCAGAAAAAATGGACCAGGAAATACGTATTTTTTGACTTGTGTAATCAAAATGATATTGCTAGACTCCATCACCCATTAATGGATCCTTTAGAAGAAGACGATAACATACAGAACGACACAGATTCGGAATTTGAAGACGGCTTGGAAGAACGGGGTATAGACTCAGAGACTGAACAAAGTGACGTGGAATCCTAAAGTGATGGGGAGGATGAGCAGTCACACGAAAAATATGTTGCATTGAGAAGTGTGAACAGAAAGATTGTTGACCGTTATGAGTGGAGGAAAACCCCTTTTCCTTTGCGTACAATAGGAAAACAAAATGTATTGACACACCTTCCAGGAGTGAAAGGGCGCGGCAAAGGAGGTTATTAATGAACTTGACTGCTGGTTCTGGCTCTTTGATAAGACGATTATTAGTAGTATTGTGCATTGCACAAACGAATTTATAAAAATCGTTGAGCCAGAATTTTCTAGGCAGGGGGATGCCAAAGTGACGGACTTCACAGAAATAAAAGCCTATATAGGCCTTCATTACTTAGCTGCCACATACAGAGAAGCGAGACTGAATTTAGAAGACTTTATGTAAAACAAGTTGGGCAAGAAACTCACCTTAGTTAAACTTGAAAGCACTAAAAGATTCGACGTGAAACGTTTTAATTTCCTTTTTTATCATAAATGTTTTCTTGTATTTGCTATTCCTGCAGTAATCAAATGAATAAGTAGTTCTCAACTATTCTTATTGCACTTTGTTTATATATGTTTTCTAGTAGCTAAGTAAGTAGTACCTAACGAATCATAGTTCATAAATTGCTTCATGTTACCTGAAATGAATTAATATTTTTGATAGTTGTAAGATAAATTCATGTGTTACTTCGCTAAATTTTAAAATAAAATAGGTCTACTATTTGTTCAGATAAGTATTTATATTTGTTTAACTATATTTTTGCCCTAAGAAGCAGTTTTACCAACATATTTCTCCATCGTCACCTCCTAGGTGACCCGCGCCTAGAGTTGTTCGGAAATGACCCGCGCCTAACGGAGGGTTAATAATCTGTCATTTTGTTGAGTAAAGTAAGCGAATTTCCAAGGAGGTGATATATTAAATCCTAATTTTCTATATCCCCTCTCCCTTTTAACCCTCTTCCGCCTAGTCCAGTGCTCAGCAAAGTGCGGCTCTGGCCTAGTTTTGGTGTCCTTCCCTTTTAGGCTCTACATATATGCGAGAACAATCTTTTTCAAGTATGAACATTATCAAAAGTAAACTGAGAAAGTCGTCTTATTGATGACAACTTGGAATCATGCTTAAAATTAAAAACAACATACAAACCTGACTTACTCAAACTTTCCAAGGAGTTGCAAGCACATTGTTCGCATTCACAAATATTTATTAAGTGTGAAACTTAGTTTTATTTAGTTTACTACATATTCAGTGTAATAAAAGTTTACTAAACAAGCAGATTTGGCTCCCAATTGTTTTTTGAAATTGTTGTAATGTTCATATTTGGCTCTTTGGCTAAAAAGTTTGCCTACCACTGACCTAGTCAGTTTTCAGCCATTGACGATCTTGATATTATTATGCGAAGTTTCGCATAAAATGTTATTAAATAATCCTATTTGGTAATGATCAGACAAGAATTAAGTTAGTGCGTTAACATACAAGTATATAAATACACATATACCTATAATTTTGAACAGACCTCATTTCCATCATGTGCTTCGAAAATTCGTAAAATCGTGAAAACTTTTTTCGAATTTCGCATCATAAGCACAACTTGAATAGTTGATTTCCCCCTGTGGAAAATCTGTTGACATTTAAAGTATAATTGTATATTGATTGAGAATCAGAGCACCTGGAAAATGCTTATTATTTAATAGAGATTCCCAGAAATTCATTTTCGCAAATTTACCTTAAGGAAACTCAGTTATTGATGTTTGTCCTCAGATGTCCATCGATCACCTAAGACAAGATGTAAATGAGGTCCGTTCAAATAATATATATATATATATAGTTGTAATTTATCACTCTAGCGGTCGCAATTCTTTGCTCGTTACCAAACTCGATATATAAACGTTTTTGTGCAAATATGAAGGTCTAATTCGTTCATGATCAAACCAGTTGGATGAAGGTTTAGGGGGAATTTTAAAAATTAAGGTTTAGAGGGAAGTTTTGCAATATGAGGGATGGGATCGCAGGACGAGGGGACGAGTTGACACACGCGTAGACCTGTTCAAGCCTGCACAGTAGCTAGCTGAGTCACAGGGCTAGAGTCATTTTCCTTTTGACAGTGCTAGTGAAAGTTGTGAGAAATGTCATCCTGGCATAGAGTTGAGTACAGAGCGATTTTACGCTACAACTTTGCACTTGGGTTAACTGTGGATGAGTGTTTAGAAGAAATGCTGCCAGTGCTTGCAGAGGATTGCCCACACCGTACAACGATATTTAGGTGGTACCAAGAGTTTAAAAGAAGAAATTTTGAGCTTGAGGACGCTCCAAGGACAGGTCGTCCAGCTTTATCGGTGACCGAAGAGAACATTGATGCTGTTCGGAAATTGCAGGAGCCAGACAGGGGAGCTACATATCTGCAGATAGAGGAGTCCTTGGGTTTAAATGCACCAGCGATTCGTAGCATTTTGCATGATCTTCTTCATGTCAGTAAGCTTTTTATTCTTTGGGTGCCCCATAGCTTGACTGAAGGTCAGATGGCGAATCGGGTCTCGTGAAATGCTCAAGAAATTCAAAAATGGGAAAGCCTCCAATGTAAACAGCGTAGTAACGGGTGATAAACCTGGCTTTACTATTATGATGTCCCAACTAAATCTCAGAGCAAAGTGTGGGTGTTTGAAGATGAGGACACCCCCGTCAATGTCCGGAAATCCAGATCTGTTAAGAAAAGAATGGTGGCGGTATTTTTTAGTAGGAGGGGCGTTGTGGAGCGAGTGGTGCTAGAAACTCAGAAAACTGACACAAGCAGGTGGTACACAGAAGAATGCCTCCCTAAAGTAGTACAAGCTCTGAAAAAAATTCGGCCAAACTCTAGAATGGACACATGGTTCCTTCATCAGGATAATGCTCCAGCGCATCGTTCCAGAGTTTGCACAGAATATTTGGCCAGTGCAGTAACTCCCGATTATCCGAAACCCGATTAACCGATTCTCTCGCTTAACCGAAGCATCTAGCAACTCAAAATATTTCTGGCCGAATTTTTTTCAGAGCTTGTACTACCGATTCTCTCGCTTAACCGAAACATTTTAAGTTGCTAGGGAGGGGAAAAAAAATTATGTACTTCGTCCTAGCTTTGCGAAAAGAGGCGTGAGAAGAGGGTGTGGGAGCGCGAGGGAGGGTCTACAGTCCCACGGATGTGACGATCTGTTTCTCCGAACCTCTTAGGTTCGGGTCCAGTGAGTATTGAAGAGTTCCTTCTATACTCGGTGGTCTGGTCTTAGTAAACAAACCTAGCTTCCTGTTGGAAACAGTTAAAGGCAGTGCCTTCAACTTACGCAGAGTGAAGTGCTGTTCTTTTTCTTCTTTGGTTTGAAACTGATGTGAAACAATGGGTCGATTCTGATGATAGATTTAGCATTAGATTGACTGACGATGACATCGCAGACATTGTCTCCAAAGAAGAAGAAGATTATGATCGGAAGATGATGATTATAGCGGAAGGGTATGTAGTCTGTGTAGCATGTGGCGAAATGCAGCTAGTTTGTGTTGAGTTGGATGGTTTGAAGTGGCGTGTATTGTTGTATCCGTGGATGTAGGTTTTCTATATATGCCGTACTCCAATCTGTCAGTTTTCCTGGTAATCATGAGGTCAAGGAAGTTTAGTGTTCCTTCGTTTTCAGTCTCCATGGTGTAGCGTATGTTGGGGTGGAGTTTATCAATATGAACGGAGTATATAAACTTACGTGCAGCTGTAACAACACATACATTGGACAAACTGGAAGGAGATTGAAAACGCGATACACCGAACATATCCGCTCGTTCAGACTTAACAAACGAGATTCCAATTTCGCCAACCACCTGAACGACCATTGCCACGACCCGACGAGTATAGCCGACAGCATGAAACTTCTACACCGACAAACGAAAGGCCGACGATTGGATATACTAGAGAATATGGAGATATACAAACAACGGACATTCAACGGAGACATCATCAATGAACAGCTCAACACTAGCTCGGACACGATCTTCAGACCACTACAACTTCTTAAAAGGAATAACAAACGGAAGACGCCAACAGACGGAATCACCCAGGATTACCAACAGGTAAAGCGACGACGCAGGTAGTTCCATATAGTACTTAATCATTTATTTATTCATTTTTCTATGATACATAATTTTTAATGTATAATAACAATGACACAAATATTACATTATACCCGTATCTACATATCATATGTATTACACCATACCACCTTACACATTAACACTAGAAATGTAAACACCCATACGGATGAGGACAATGACCCACTACACGATAACAATTTACCTGAACACTAGTCTAAACGCACCTCGTTTGACAGATCTGAATGGTAAGTAAACAGATCTAATAAAACGTTAACAATCCACCACACATAACAATTTACCTGAACCGTTGACAGATCTGAGTGGTAAGTAAACAGATCTCGATTCAAAACGTAAACAACCCACCACACGAAAACAATTTACCTGAACATCAACATCCCCCGTGTGACAGATCTTAATGGTAAGTAAACAGATCTGGACTAAACGTAAACAACTAATACGGTGAACAGAGCATAAAACCCACTGACTGACGGACAAGCAACTCAGTACACTATCTACAGGCTTGAAGATGATGCCATCGCATCGAAAGCGCTTGCCAGCGGTACTCAACCATCAGCCAATGACGACGGTCTCCACCGAGAGGTATGACAATAATATCATTTATATTGGCGGTTCTAACCCTTTATTTGAATTACCAGAATATAATATATAAATTTCTACGCCATAAGAACTATGTAACAACTCTATCGATGACATAACCTTACTGAATCAAAATCTTAGGATGATTCTGCACTATATCGCTCAGCAGTTTGGAGGCCCGATGAAATAGCGAGGTACGTCCCAGCAGATGTGTTGGGGGATTTGTCACCGATCAATAAAGCAAACATGAGTTCAGCAATCAGCATTGTATCAGTATACATACAATGCTAAAACTCGCCGAGATTCTATTCTGATGCAGGGTTATAGTACAAAATTATACTAAGGACCATAAATAAAATAAAATTATACCAGGGTTATAATTAAGGACAAAATATTAACATAAATTTGAATTGATTTTGTACCAGGTGAGGTACCTGATAGTTCAAATTGGAATGAATTGTTGAGCATATCAATATTTCTACTCAAATTACTTAGTCCACACATTGTTCATGGAGAAATGTATAAAACAAAAGTTAATCTAAATAACAAAGTAAACCACTTTTGTTATGTGCATGTTTGCCGAAAAACAAATAGACAATGAAATATCGCGAATTTTTATTTCAGGCCTCCCTTATAACCCCCACTCCCGTTCTAACCTAAAGATTTTAATATAGCTTATAATCATGGAAGAATTAATGCTAATTGACATACCGAGTTTTGTTAAGTTCGGTTCAATCGTTTGCGCCCAATAAAATAGTTGACTCCCGCTTTAGATTTTAGTGTATATCTCGTTTATACTTTTCTATACGACAAAAGTGAATATAGCAAAAGTTACTTTAAATAGAAAAATAAACTACTTTTGCCATGTAAATATGCAGAAAACCCAATTGAAAACGAAATACAGCTATTTTTATATTGAGGCCTCTCTTACAAACCCCCACTCCTTCCCTTCCCTAGAAATGTTGGTATGGCTTATTATAATGAAGGTGTTAGTGCTAATACACATACCGAGTTTTATTTAGTTCCATTGAGTCTTTCGTGCCAAATAAAATTGTTGACTCGCGCTATAATATTTGGCGTATAGCGCATTTGTTACTTCGGAGTACGACGAAAGTATATATAACAAAAGTTACTCTAAATAATAAAATAAATAACTTTTGTTATGTGCATATTTGCCAAAAAATCAATAGGAAACGAAATATCGCTATTTTCAATTTTAGGCCTCCCTTATAACCCCCACTCCTGTTCATCTCAGAGAATATTAACATTAGCCTAAAATCTAAGTTGGGTTATTAGTAATATACATACGAAGTTTCATAAAATTCGGTTTAGCCGTTTATGCGTGAAAAGGTAACAAACAAACAAACAAATAAACAGACATCAAAGAAACAAAATGGAGTTATGGTGTCTATGACATGTGAAACGAAAAGTTATCGTGAAATTTTCCGATAAAAATCAATGTACAGACAGAGGTTACAATTTTATATATATATATATATATATATATATATATATATATATATATTATATATATATATATATATATATATATATATATATATATATATATATATATATATACACTGCTCTAGCGGTCGCAATTTTGGTTTAATCGTTACCAAACTCGATATTTAATCGTTTTATGTAAAAAGAAAGATTGAGTTCGCTAATGTCTGAGATCCGAACAGTGGGAGGGGGCGAGGGGTTAAAGGGGATGAATTTCGAAAATTCTTAATATCTCCGTTATTATGAGTCGGATCAAAAATGGTTATAGAATCAATCGTATTGCAAATTTTATGTTCTATAAATATTGTTATTTACGTTATTTCAATATCTTGATTATTAACGGAGATGTTTGCATTTTTTAGTTTTCGGCATTCAGTAAACTCCTTCCCCCTCCAACAGTATGCCATATTAATAATAATCTGTCATATTATGTAGCACTTTGTTTGAATCCTAAATACAAAATATTGTTTTCATTAAACTATTTTATTTTGAGATAAATGGAAATACGTGGCGCACGTGGGAAATCTGCTTAGTTAACGCAGCACCTGCATGACGGAATTATTTACTATCAGGAATCATTGCTCAAAGTGAGAGTTCATCTAGATCTCTAAGAAACAATGGCTCTGTGAATTATTAATGCTCAAACTTAATACTATTCCGCTCTAGAGTCTTAGTCGCTCTTGGAAATCTGTAGCCCCAAGAGCATATGCTGTGTATTTGTGGACGCAGGTGTTATGCAAATGGCAAGAATTAGTCAAGAAGGCCGTGGCTATGATGGATGGTGGCGCTGGTGACGGAGTGCTAGCGAACTAATGGAGCAATTAGATTGAGTGACAGCTCTATTTCCACCTGTTAGTTGACTAAATATAGCCTTCCTACTCCCACTCAATAGACCAATAGGCATCCTTTTAGCAATGGCTCTCACTCACACAGCAATCTCTTGATTATTTAAACATCAATCAAAGCCTTTAATAGTATTCATTCTGTAAACCCTTTTATAGTAAGCAAAAGTCCGTCATGCAGGGGCTGCGTAAACTAAGCAGATTTCCCACGTGAAGTTTAACAATAGATAAACCGACATACTGGTAACACAACACCACCTTGAATATAAAGTGAATAAATACAAACGGCAATAAGAAATCTTTCCCCTCCAAGTGAAAATCTCTGAAATACAAACCAACGAGTCTGCCAACCCGACTCTCACCGGAAAGAAAAACAATTACTGAAATATATGAGAATATAACTTATGAATTTGATTGAAAACTGTTTACTATATCTAGCACTGTAATTTATAATGAATCAGAATATTTTTTATCTCAATCAATCAAATTTAAATAGTCCAAAAACTTGAGACGGGGGAGAGGGTCACCAGAACATATTTGCATGTATCTCGTATAATAAAGGTCTCTGGAAATCAATATTTTGTATTTATGCTTGGAATAATGCGGTTTACTATACAACAGAGTATTGTGTATAGAACCAATCTTATTCGAAATTTAATGTTCTGGAAATGCAGTCATATACGAATTGTCCTTATGTTGATTACTGATGTATTTGCATTTTTAGCAGATTTCCCTTAAGGTTAGTCAGCTATTGGGGTTGTACTCATGACACGATTTTCATGACCCTACCAAGGAGCTGATGAAAATGTTCATATTATATAATTATTTTATATACATTAGTTTTATATATATATATATATATATATATATATATATATATATACTTGTCTGTTAACCGCTCTTGCGGTACAATTCTTGTTTGATCTTAACCAAACTCGAGATATAAGAAGTTTATGCAAAATTAAGGGTCGTGTTCGTTAATGGTGAAATCAAACCAGTAGGAAGAGAGTTTTGGGGATTTCAAAAATTAAAAATATATTCAGAATATAATAATAAATCTTATTGAAAATTATATCGAAATTTAATGTTCTGGAAATGCAGTCATATACGAATTGTCCTTATGTTGATTACTGATGTATTTGCATTTTTAGCAGATTTCCCTTAAGGTTAGTCAGCTATTGGGGTTGTACTCGGGACACAATTTTTGAAAAATTTCTTCAAATGTCCATCGATCCTACCTAGCAGATGACGAAAATGAGGTCCGTTCAAAATTTAATATATACAGTGCGTTCCAACTTCCCGTGCCATGCCCCTTAAAATCTCCAGTTATTTTAATTTTAGTTTCCAATAGATTTCCCTACTTTTAATTGAAGATTCTTCTGAAGAAGTAAATCAAATTCTAAAACGAGTTTATATTGATGAATTTTTTGTTTTGATGTATCCTTTAGCCGTAAAATGCAAAAATCTTTACTTTGAAAAATCCTGCCAAATAAAAGTTGTAATCAACATAATTATCGGTGAAACAAGTCCAGGGAGAAAGGAATGGAATCTGAAAAAAAAAAAATGTATTTAAAACGAAATAAAGCAAAAGTATTCTTGAATGAATCCCCCACCCCCCCCCCCCCCCACCCCCCCCCCCCCCCACCCCCCCCCCCCCCCACCCCCCCCCCCCCCCACCCCCCCCCCCCCCCACCCCCCCCCCCCCCCACCCCCCCCCCCCCCCACCCCCCCACCCACCCACCCCCCCCCCCCCCCACCCCCCCCCCCCCCCCCCCCCCCCCCCCCCCACCACCCAACACCCCCCCCCACCCCCCCCCCCCCCCCCCCCACCCCCCCCCCACCCCCCCACCCCCCAAACCCCCCCCCCCCCCACCCCCCCCCCCCCCCACCCCCCCACCCCACCACCCCCCCCACCCCCCCCCCCCCCCCCCCCCCACCCCCCCCCCCCCCCACCCCCCCCCACCCCCGCCCCCCACCCCCCCCACCACCCCCCCCCCCCACCCCCAACCCACCCCCCCCCCCCCGCACCAGCGCTCAATCCCCCCCACCCCACCCCCCCCGAACCCCCCCCCACCCCCCCCCCCAACCCCACACCCCCACCACCCCACCCCCCCCCCCCCCCACAAACAATTAATGAAATGTATCTGAATATAACATTAATTTTATTGAATACAATTTACTAAAGATAGTGCTGTAATTTATAATAAATCAGAATAGTATCAGTTTGGTATTTAAGCTTCCAATAATACTAAAATACTAGATACCAGATACTAAAATACTAAATACTAGAGTTACATAAACAGATCGTTGTTTATGTAACTCTAGTAGAAGTTTGGTTTTACTGAAGGCTGAAAGCTGGAAAATGCAAATATATCGGTTCATATTCAAGATAGAAAGTAAATATACTTTATTATTATTTATTAACGTCCACTTTTTGCAACTTAGGCTAATCGGGACGGGTTATCTACAGGTTACCACCCTTTTCTAGCCAGGGTCGGATTTTAGAGGACGTGTAAATATACTTAACAATCTCAGGTAACAATAATACCAATAGGTAATAATACCTTCACCATCCGAGCACCTCAAAAATGATACTTAAATATTAAAAAATAAATTTAATTTTCAGTATAATTGATTCTACACACTTCTTCGATCCAACTTATAGTAACGGAAATATTTCGAATTTTTCCAAATTCTCTGCCTCTCCCTGGTCCGATTTCAGCCCTTAACGAACTTGATCTTTCTTTTTACATAAAACGACTAAATATCGAGTTTGGTAACGACCAAACAAAAATTGCGACCGCTAGAGCGGTAACAGAAATATATATATATATATATATATATCTATATATAATATATTTTTTTTTTTTTTTTTTTTTTTTTTTTTTGAAAGGACCTAATTTTCGTCATCTACTATTTAGGATCAATGGACATTCAAAGAAAAATGTCGCAAATCGCGTCATGAGTACGACCTCAATAGCTGATTTCTGTTAAGGGAAATCTGCTAAGATAGACTGAGTTACATTCGCGTCATGTGGATCAATGCACATGTAGGGATTATGTGCAATAAAATAGTCGATATCCACGCCAAAAGGGCCTAAAATTAACCAAGAGGTAAGATACAATAAATTTACTACAACTTTGTTAAGATATTTACAAAGAGAAAATAAAGTCCGTCACGCAGGGGATGCGTAAAGTAAACAGATTCCCCATGTGAAGTTCTGAAATAGATAAATCTGCATACCGGTAACACTTAAAACTACTGTGAATATTAAGTGAATTAATACATTGAAAAATTGTATAAAACCAATATTATTGAAATTTTAATGTTAATGTCGTTAAATATATTTCTATCTATCTTCAATACCAACCGAGATATTGGCATCTTTTAGATTTTATTCTTCAGTAAATCCTCTCTTTCAGCCATCGCACGTTAAGAAGAAGCTGATATATCATGCGCCGTCTTATTTCAAGCTGAAATATGAAATATTGTGTTCAACAAATCTTTTCTAAATGAGATACATGCAAATATGGATTGATCACTCCCACCCCACCCTCTGTCCCGTCCTTTAGTCTTGGATTACCAAAAATTTAAGAGTTGATTTACTATACTAATATATATAAAAATATAAAGATATATATATATATATATATATATATAGATATATATATATATATTAGTAGTTGTTTTTATTTCCCATCAAGAATATTTCTAGCTATCTATTCAGCTCTGATCGGTTGACTGACCTGATTCTTTACAATTCAGATGCTTCCTGTTGACTAATGTATTAAAATGTAAATTAACTGAATCATTTCTCATTATCCTTTGTATTTATTCACTTAATATTCACAATGGTTTTAAGTGTTACCCTTTTTTTTCCCCCACCTCTGCCCCCAGCCTCTGCCCCCGCTGTAAACCTTTGGGTTTCCTTCCCCATACCAGTGGGATTTTTTTAAAGTGCTAAGCTAAAATACCCTGTATATCTAAGTATATAGAGACTTATCTAACTGTAAAACTTTATCAACGTGGGAAAATCTGCTTTGTGCTTTTCAGAGTCACTGGAGTGAACGGACTTTTTAAGAGCAGATTTCCCATTAAGGGCAATCCAGCTTATTGAGGTCGTACTCATGACGGCGATTTTCGAAAAATTTCTTCAAAAGTCCCTCGGTCCCCTACCCAGGAGATGAACGAAAAATGTGGTCCGTTCAAAATTATATTATAGTAAATATATATATATATATATATATATATATATATATATATATATTGGTCTGTTAACGCTCTGGCGGTCGCAATTTTTGTTTAATCGTTACGAAACTCGATATTTTAACCGTTTTAAATGTAAAAAGAACAGATCAAGTTCGTTAATGGCTGAAATCGGACTAGAGGGAGAGGGGGTTAGAAGTGGGAATGTTTGAAAATTCAAAAAATATCTCCGTTATTATGCCATCGGATCGAAACATTGTATAGAAACCAATCTTATTGGCAATTTAATTTACTATAAATATTGTTATATATACAATTATTCTCTATCTTGAATATTAACCGAGAAATTTGCATTTTTTATGAAGGTTCTGTGTCGGGTATTGGCCTGGTCGGGTTCGGTCGGCAATATATATGTTGTATTTAGCTGTCGTAACATGTCGGCTCAGGTGGAAGCTTCTTCTAACCTTACCTGTCGTTCCTAACCTTACCTTATCTTCTTTACTTTGTGAGATTTATGCAAATACGTTCTGCTCATCCGCCCCCCCCCCGTCATTAGTTCATGGACTACTAAAATTTGTGATATTAAAATATAAATTATTCTTACAATTCAGAAGCCGTTTCAGTTGGGAATTTATTGTAATTAACTGAAAGATTTCTCATTACCGTTTGTATTTAATCACCGTGGTGTTGTGTTACCAGTATGGAGAATTCTCTATTGTAAAATTTCACATGGGAAATCTGCTTAGTTTACGCAGCCCTGCGTGACGGACTTTTTTATCTTATATTGTTTTAATCAATTAAATGTAACATTTTATTTATCAAATAAAAATATTTATGCATGCATACACGTGTCATTTTTGATACATGTAGAATAAAAAAATACAAATGCCCTCATATAGTCAGAAGAATAAATATGCATCTCATAACCAAAAGCTTCGTTTGACCCTCGAGAAAGTCTTGACAAAATGAAAATATATTTTGGAAGGATAAACATACTTTGTCATTTTTAACTTTTGTCGGCGCCGTTATTTTTAATCTTGAAAAGAATTTCATTTTCGTTCCTTCATTTGACTCCATTTTATATTCAGAGCTGTGTGTATTTCATATCAGTTCTAATGAGGTTATCTTTCTGAAATTCTCGCAAGTAAATTCCCGTAATGAAATATTTTTATTTAGAGGACATATGAGAATTCTTCATAGATTTACTCATTACTATTATTCTGTTTACTCTTCTTGAGATGAATAACCAAATAATTTGAGTGATATTCTTTATTTTTACTTTTATTAAAGCATTTAAGTCTCTAGATTAAATATTCTGCAAAGAATTCAAATATGAAAATATATACTCTTAAGGTCAAATAATAGACTCTTTCCCTCTAGAAGGCAGATAAACTTAAGAGATAACTATATTCAGTTCATCTTATATGATAAAATTTAGTAAATTCTGTATAAAAAGACTGGATCAAAAATGGCTACTTACAGAGAATAAACTACGACAAATTAAATCTGCAGTATTCTTTCGAACTATTAAACTTACAACTTATATACGGGCTAAATTTTAACAAGCCTCGGTATCGCTCACTCCGTCCTAAATATTCATATATTTAATGAAAAGAAAATCTGTCCCGCAGGAGCTGCGTAAACTAAGCAGATTTCCCACATGCTGAAATGACACTTGTTGTTCAGTCGTCCAGTTTGAATTTTAAACTTCCCGCGCTCGCAGTGTTCATAGACCCGCCACACACACATGCATATCGCCAAGGCCGTGGCTACAGCGGAAAACCACATGCAGTTCAAGAAGGCATCGGCCAACAACAAGGATAGAGTCAGTTGCTTTTAGACGCTCGCTGGGGTCAGTTGCTCTCAGACGTTGGGGTCGTTCATACGGCCAGAGGGGCCTCCCTCCCCTACAGATCACCGCTTCGCTTCATAGATAACCGCTTCATAGAGAACCGCTTCATCGACAACAGCAGTTGGAAGTCACCCGTGATAGTCTATGTTCACCTCTACTAGAGTCAACAGGTTCATTCTGCTCCCGCCTCTCTTCTTCTCTGCCACGTGCCCATCCAGATTTATCACCGCAACAAGACTTCATCATCTCTAGGAAGTGCATGATTCCCGCTATTAACAACTTAATAATGCTAGCATTATGAGCGCAAGTATCGCATGAGTACTCATATATATTATAAGACCCACCGCTAATTTTGTATGTATAGTTATGGCCGCCATATTATTTCATAAAGTTTGTTTACTGCGTAAATTTCATTTTTTGTTATAGAGATATACTTAAATATTCAATTCTATATATACTTAACTATTCAATTCTATATATCCTTAACTATTCAATTCTAAGACTTTGTTATAGAGATATTCTTAACTACTCAATATACCTAATTCTTAAGAGAACTCACATAGTTGTTTTGTTTTCTTTATTTATCTTTTTCCCTCATCTCTCCATGAGAACTAACAAATGGTTCAGTCTAAATTCTCTCCCAACTCTTTCTTACCTTTAACACAAGATTTCCGCCATTACATTTTTGTGCCGACATTTTCTATTATTACCGCTAAAGCTTACCCCACGCCCCTACATTTTGGTGCCGAGTAACCCGGGAAGTGTTCATTAACCGGAAGTGTTTATCCGGAAAAAGTAAAAGGTTACCGCTTTAGAATTATAAAAGTTCACCGCAAAACAAGATTATTTGAATTATAAAAGTAAAAGATTCCCCGCTTTAGAATAATAAAAGTTTACCGCTAAACAAGACTAATTGAATTATAAAAGTAAAAGGTTACCGCTTTAGATTTATAAAAGTTCACCGCAAAACCAACTATTTGAGTTCTAACTTAATTGTAAGTGTACATTTCATTTCTTTATTTCTTATCCTTGTATAATTGATGTTCTTTATTTCTTATATTTTGTATAAAAGGTTTATCTTCAATATGGATCCTAAAGCTCAACAATCAGACACCGCTTTCATCAATGTTAATAAAGGAATACATAGAAAAGGAAGATACGCTTCCAGTGATTTAACCGCCAAAATTGTAGATATCAAGAGCTCACATGCGTTACTTGTAGCCGCCATTGGCGAGACAGCTGTCTCATCCCCTCCACCCTGCTCTTCAAATGCCCGCGCAAATTTGAATGCTCACCGCCTACTTCATGTTCCTGGCTCATCCCCTCCACCCTGCTCTTCAAATGCCCGCGCAAATTTGAATGCTCACCGCCTACTTCATGTTCCTGGCTCATCCCCTCCACCCTGCTCTTCGGATGCCCGCGCAAATTTGAATGCTCACCACCTACCTCATGTTCCATTTTTTAGCGGAATTTCAAACCTCGATACCAACTAGCAGCTCGCATGAACCACTCTTTTGAAAAAATATGATAACCGCGCCGCTTTGGCTTCATCAATTCTCAAGAAATGCTGGACTGTCAACCAATTTCACATGCCTCCTCTTCACAATTGAAAGGTTTTTTCTTAAAGTGTTTTCGGAACAAGCACAGCAGTTAGAAAATTTAAATGTTCCCGCTCTAGCTGACTTTATCACTTTCTTTATTGCATTCAGGGGCTTAGATGCCCATTCTCAAAAGGAATTCAGTTTTCTTTACCTTGAAGATTTTCCCGCTCTCTCCGACTTGGTGAACTATGTAAACAAAACATTGAGTGCCATAGCTAATGTATCTACACCTTAGAGAAATCTTAAAGAAGTTCCCGCTCCTCGCAAGGATACATCCTCTCCCCGCTTCCGGCCTACCGCTTCGAACCCACCAAGCTCTCCACCGCCCCGCGGCAACCGCTTTTGAAGGCGTTCGCTACCATTACCAAATGTTTTTATTGCCGCCAAGTCCATAGCATTTTATCAATTCACAGTATTCCAGGGGCTGTCTGCTGCCTCGCACTCAAGTGCTATTAAAAGTTGCAGTTATGCTATAACTGCTTGGGGAACCACGGAGTACGAAACTGCAAATCTTCAAGCCGCTGCCGGATATGTCACCGCTCTCATCACACCCTCATCCATGAGGGCGTTAATCTAAATGCTACCCGCACTTCAAAAAGTTTCGCTTGCCCTCTTTCAAAGCCTAGTCCGGAACCTTCCCCGTCGTTCCCGCACCGCTATTCTAGGCAAAGGCATCTTTCCACCACACACCTGAAATCACCCTCTCCACCGGCGAGGCACTCCCCACCTCCCAGGCATGATCAAGAATTATCATCTAAGGCTTTCCGCAGCTCACGATCATCCCCTTCTTTCAACGATTCTCAGCAAACATCTGTCTATTATGGCGAGAGGAACTTGTAGAAGCCCCACCACACTAAAGATCCTGAGCTTTCCCGCCATCATCACTCCCCGGACTTTTCTCCTCAATGACTCCCGCAAACGGAACCCCTCTCTCTTGCCTCCTCTAAAGTTATTTCCCGCATCATCTAGTCTTACTGAGAGTTACCGATTAGACCTTCATGCTTTTTCTGCTGCACCGCTAAAGGACTCTCCGCTTCATCAACGCTCACAGGATGTTCCCGCTCCAACTGAAGAATGGTTTCCGTCCACATCTAAGCCCATTATACTCCGGTCTCTTCCTTCTGTCTCTTGTCTGTTTTCCTTCCCACAGCACAGATCCTCTCAAGGTTCTTCCCGATCCGCACATGTTTAGAGCCCTTGTTGATTCCTGCAGCCAGGCCAGTTTTGTCACTCGGAGCGCCGCTTCCCGCTTAGGCTCGGCCATCATTCCGTCCCAACTGGATGTTCTCGGATTGGGTGACCCTGTGGGAGTTGGCTGCCCTGGCTACATTGCTGTTTTCTTTCCAGTATCGCCAGATGAAATGATCACCGCACAGTTCTTCGTTATTGAGTCCATCTGCTCCGCTATGCCTGCTGAACCGCTTGACATTTGGCCTTGGAATTATCTGCATGACCTCTCTCTCTCTCCTTCGCTGATCCAAAGTATGACCGCCCGGCTCCCATTGACATGCTGTTTGGAGTCGATCTTGTTGCACAGATCCTTCTAAGCCCGCTATCATTCATCCCTCTAAAGGTGACCCTCTTGCAGTTCATGACTAGTTTGGGTTGGCGTCTCCTGGAGCAGTGTTGTCTCCCATCTTATCCGCGCCGCATCATTTGGGCCCCAGAAGTCCAGGATAACGAGGGCAAGACCATCCGCAAGAAGCACAGACGTCGTCGCCACACTGAGAGTTCAAAGAGAAAATCCGCCTTACAATTCAGAAGACATGCCCACTCAAGTTACAGTACAATGCATACCTGACTCACCGCCTGTGGAATCCATCGAAGTTGCCTCACAATCTTTTGTGAAAACGTTGTCCGCTGTCTCAAATGTGCAACTGAATGAAGATGTACAGAGATTCTGGGAATTAGAACCTGTCACTTCCGCCGCACCCATATATTCAAAAGAGGAGCTTCTAAAAGAAGAAATGTTCACCCGCACAGTTTCCCGCAGAAATCCATCGAAGCTGCCTCACAATCTTTTGTGAAAACGTTCTCCGCTGCATGAAATGTTAACTAAATAAAGATCTTCAGAGGTTTTGGGAATTAGATCCTGTCACTTCCGCCGCACCCAAACATTCAAAGGAGGAGCTTCTCAAAGAAGAAATGTTCACCCGCAAAGTTTCCCGCCAAGGTTCTCTCCCTTGAAAAGTTTACCACCTTACTGGTCAGCATTGAGGCCATCCTCAATAGTTGCCCCGCTGCCCCCCTCTCTGCTGACCTCCATGATTTGGATGTGCTGACGCCTGGACATTTTCTGATTCACCGCCCTCTCCACGTTCTACATGCCAAGGAACGTCCTCTTCAAGCTGTGTCCTCTGTTCAGTCGTCAGTTTGAATTTTAAATGTCCCGCGCTCGCGGGGTTCATAGACCCGCCACACACACGTGCATATCGCCAAGGCCGTGGCTACAGCGGAAGAACACATGCAGTTCAAGAAGGCATCGGCCAGCAACAAGGATAGATTCAGTTGCTTTTAGACGCTCGCTGGGATCAGTTGCTCTCAGACGCTGGGGTCGTTCATACGGCCAGAGGGGCCTCCCTCCCCTACAGATCACCGCTTCGCTTCATAGATAAACGCTTCAAAGATAACCGCTTCATAGAAAACCGCTTCATCGACAACCGCAGTTGGAAGTCACCCGAGATAGTTCATGTTCAGCTCTACTAGAGTCAACAGGTTCATTCTGCTCCCGCCTCTCTCATTCTCTGCCACGTGACCATCCAGATTTATCACCGCAACAAGACTTCATCATCTCTAGGAAGTGCATGATTCCCCCTATTAACTACTTAATAATGCTAGCATTATGTTCGCAAGTAATCGCATGAGTACTCATATATATTATATAACCCACTGCTAATTTTGTATGTATAGTTATGGCCGCCATGTTAGTTCATAAAGTTTGTTTACTGGCTAAATTTCATTTTTTGTTATAGAGATATTATTAAAAACACAATTCTATATATACTTAACTATTCAAATCTATATATACTTAACTATTCAATTCTAAGAATTTGTTATAGAGATATTCTTAACTACTCAATATACCTAATTCTTAAGAGAACTCACATAGTTGTTTTGTTTTCCTTATTTATCTGGTTCCCGCATCGCGCCATGAGAACTAACAAATGTTTCAGTCTAAATTCTCTCCCAACTCTTTCTTACCTTTAACACACAAGATTTCCGCCAGTAAAAATTTGGGCCGACATTTTCTATTATTACCGCTAAAGCTTTACCCCACGCCCCTACACTTGTTTATAATTCTCAAATTACAAAATGTTGTGTTTTTGCAAATTATAAAAAGTTGCATTTAGTTGGCTCTCTTTTTTTCATAAGGGAAATTCGTTATTAAGGTGGTACTCAAGCCGCGATTTTTGAAATAGTTCCTCAAACGTCATGTTAACAATAAGCAATTTTAACATAAACTACACTATTCAAAGTGTAAATAACAAATATTGTTTTCATTGAATTGTTACTGCATGAGATCCATGCAAATTATGCAGTTTGATGATTTCATCAAATAAAATTTTGCGGTCTTGACTCAAAAATGATATATGATATATACCATACTGAATATTTTGACGTTTCATTCAACTCTAATGTTCATGTAATTTAATGTTTCGTTTTTTTTATTTGTTGATTCGTGTTTTTTTTGTCACTTTGTATGCATTTTGTTATTTGGTTGCGTTCTGTTATTTAGGTGCGTTTTGTTATTTGGTTGTGCTCTGTTATTTAGGTGCGTTTTGTTATTTGGTTGCGCTCTGTTATTTAGGTGCGTTTTGTTATTTGGTTGCGTTCTGTTATTTAGGTGCGTTTTGTTATTTGGTTGCGTTCTGTTATTTAGGTGCGTTTTGTTATTTGGTTGTGCTCTGTTATTTAGGTGCGTTTTGTTATTTGGTTGCGCTCTGTTATTTAGGTGCGTTTTGTTATTTGGTTGTGCTCTGTTATTTAGTTGCGTTTTGTTATTTGGTTGTGCTCTGTTATTTAGTTGTGTTTTGTTATTTGGTTGTGCTCTGTTATTTAGTTGCGTTTTGTTATTTGGTTGCGCTCTTAGTTTGTTCTATTGTAATCGTATAGTTTAATTTTTTATTGTTACTGTTTTCATTTTTGTATTTTGTTTATATTCATTGTTTTTATGAGCAATATCACCACGCAGTGAACGATCCAGAATAAATAAATAAAAATAAAATAAATTAATGTTCATGTTCGTTAATGGCTGAAATAGGCCACGGAATAGACCAATTTAAGGGCGGGGTGTTTAAAGTGGAAATATCGAAAATTTGAAATATCGTCGTTGTTGTAAGTGAAATCGAAAATCTTACTGCAAATTAATGTAACTATACTTTTTTTTTTTATATACATTCTTTCTCTATCTCAATCATCAACCGAAATATTTTCATTTTTTAATTTTGAACCTAGAATGAAACCCCCTTCTTCGTCATCTCGCGTTATGAATAAGACAATGTATCATAATCTGTACCATTTCAAGCTGAAATACCAAATATGGTGTTCGTTTCGAGATGAGATACATGCAAATTATGTTAGATGATTTATCGAAGAATCATACCTCCCCTTAAAAAAAAAAAAACCCCCACGTCAAGGAAATCTGCTATTTGAAGGTTGTACTCATGACGTGATTTTCACGAAATTATTATCTTCCTCTACTAATGTCCATCGATCCTACCTAGGAGATGACGAAAATGAGGTCCTTTTCAAAACTGTATAATGTTATTGTAGTGTGTTCTTTGTGTTGTGTGTGTTTATATATATATAAATAATATATATTACTATTTATAATTCATATATATTGTGTGTCTCATTTGTTTGTCTGTGTGTGTGTGTATCTGGTTCTGTTACCGCCCTCTTAGCGGTCGCAATTATTTTTTAATCGTTACCAAACTCGAAATTTAGTCGTTTTATGTAAAAAAAAAAAAAAAGTAAGATCAAGTTCGTTAACGGCTGAAATCGGACCAGTGAGAGGGAGGTTTAGAGGTGAGAATTTTTAAAATTCGAAATTACTCCGTTACTGTAAGTTGATTCGAAAATGTGTATAGAACAAATCTTATAGAACATTAAATGTACTATCAACATGGGTAGTATACATTTATTCCCTATCTTGAATATTAACCGAAATATTTTGCAGAACTGTTTGTTTACATTTCAGATGCTTTCCGGCCGGGAGGTTTCTTATTATCGTTTGTATTTATTCACTTAATATTCACGGTGGTGTTGTGTTACCGGTATGTAGGTTTATTTATTTATTGTTAAACTTCAGGAAGTCTGCCTAGTTAAAGCAGGCCCTGCGTGACGGACTTTTTGTTCTTGAGTTACTTAAATTAGAGTGATTGAGATGAAAATTATTCGTTATTGTTGAATATGAATTGTTGGACTAGATATAGTAAATAGTTTCCAATGAAATTAATAAATTACATTCAGATATATTTCAGTAATTATTTTTCTTTTCGATCAAGAAAACTTCTGTATTTTAGCTGTGAGTGGTTAGCAGACCTGTTTGTTTACAATTACGACACTTTCCGTTTTTTATTAGCGAAATAATAATATTAATACAGGCCAAATAGCATCCTTGTAATAATGGTGTTACTTGAATGATAATGTCGAAGCTAATTAAAAGTTATAATTAGGTCAAGCTAAATATAAAAACCTTGATGCCGGCAGGTCTTACAGCCCTCAGAAACTTTTCGCGAGCATCTCTTTTCAAGGAGAGAGCCCAGCTGATTAAAGCGACAAACTGGACTATTCTCTTTAAAAAAAAAAATAATGAAAGACTTAGAGTTTATAAATAGAAGTTTAGAATGCGAATTCCCAAAATAAACTAAAAATAGTTATTCATATCTTCTTTGAGAGTATTGATGTCAAATAGAACCTTATTGTCTGTAAAGTTGGTTTGAAATATAAAAAAAGTCCGTCACGCAGGGGCTGCGTAAACTAAGCAGATTTCCCACGTGAAGTTTTACAATAGAGAAATCTGCCCAAAAACAAGTGTAGTAAGTAGTAAGGGATCACTAAACTTATACACGAGGGACGAATAGTTACGAAAACGGCCGCCAGAGCTCTCTTCGGAAAGTACCAAACAGCTCACTCCTGCCGACCAATGCAGAATACAAATGCAAATATCTCGGTTAATATTCAAGATACAGAATAAATGTATAGAACAATATTTATAGTAAATTTAATTTTCAATAAGATTGGTTCTGTACAATTTTTCGATCCGACGCATAATAACGGAGATATTTTGAATTATCCGAAAATCCCTCCTCTAACCCCCCCTCCCACTGATCTGATTTCAGCCATTAACGAACTTGATCTTCCTTTTTACATAAAACGATTAAATTCCGAGTTTGGTAACGATCAAACAAAAACTGCGACCGCTAGAGCGTTAACAGACAAATATATATATATATATAAAATTTTGAACGGACCTCATTTTCGTCATCTCCTGGGTAGGATCGATGGACATTTGAAGAAATTTTTCGAAACTCGCGTCATGAGTACGACCTCAATAGCTGATTTCCTAGCTGAATAGGGAAATCTGCTAAAATGGCAAGATATTCCTACAAAAGCTTTAAATATGCTTCGTTTTAGCAGATTTCCCTTAAAGGGTTTCCTTTAGAGGTGGTGTCACGCAATTTGTAGCGATTTAAGTAACTCCGAATTATTGAACTGCTGGGCGATAAAAATAGTGGATAATAAAGTAGGTAATAAAACATAATGAAATAAAAACTATTAAAACAGAGAAAATTATTGAACGGGGAAAATCATGAAAAGGAAAGAGAAACAGAACATGAGTAATTGATAAAACACAAAAAACAAAAAAACGAAACAAAAGCGTAATGTTAAATTCGAAAACAAAAATATTTTATAAATGTTAATAAAACTGTAATTAGTAATAATTTATAATAAATAAACAAGGATTTATTTAAAAGTTTGTGAAATCTTACACAAGCATTCAGAATTTCACACACACACACACACACGTCTTATTTAAATTTGATGTACCTATGTAGTATCTGGAGGCTACCCCTGGTAATTGATCCTGTAAACCTGCTTTTCACGGGAAGGAACGAGGGAGTAAGAGGGTGACAATGACATGCAATGGTTTTCGATTACCTTCTGCATCAGGCCCTCAAACAATCAATGGACACCAATAAAGGCATGAGTGGAGAAAATTCGATTCAAGGCCATAATTATTAGATAGTCGTCTCTCCGTAGTCCGTAGCCTGTGCAAAAGCATGATAGATATTAGCCAGTATGTTTGTTTGATTTTGGGCAAAAAACTTCGCGGTTATCAATGCCCAACACTCTTCAGACCGTATTTGAGTTCCCCAGTCATGGGAAGTCCCAGGCACACGCATGCTAGGCCGATTTTTTTCTATATATAAATATATATATATATATATATATATATATATATATATATATATGTATGTATGTATGTATGTTGTCTATTTAATTTTTTTTATTTTTTTAAATTTATTTATTTAACTTTATATTTTTTATTACAACCCCCCTTTCCTTTTTTCGGTAGGGAGGTTCTCGGCCGTACCTTTAACCCTTCACAGACAAGGAATATGAAAATTACATTTCAGGCAACCTGGGTCATATTTATAGCACATTTTTTTCATTTTAACAAAAATATTCCAGTTGTTTTTTTTTGTATAAAATAAAGAAAGTATAGTTGAAAAATTTATTTTATTTAGCAATATACATAATATGATAAAAATACAAAAACTTACATTAGTAGGAACTATACTTAAAATTAGTAGGAACGTAGAGTTCCAGACCTTTGGTATCCGTATAGAATAAAATATAAAAATTAAACGAGTAAACTCCTAGAAGGGAAAAAATAAGAAATTTCCAGCTATAAAAAGGCGAGAAAATTTAATAAAATCTTAGTGATTAAATAATTTTCAGTAAGTTATCAGTCTTCCATTTTACCCGGCAGTCCAGCAATAATTTTTCCTACTCTGAACAGTCAAAAACTTTTCAGATAAAAATAAATAGTTTAAACTCTTACAGAAAAAATATCTATATATAAAAATACTCTACGGAAAAAAGAATAAGAAAATATGAGGAAAAAAACCAAATCCCCCCCAACCACAAGGGAATATAAACTCTTAGTAATGAAAGTACACTATTACTTCAAACTCAGAACTATCTAACAATCTTCTATTTCTTCATCTTCTTCAGGTGACGACTCTGCTAATGCTTCGAGAACAAAAACTTAGCCTATGCTCAGCCACATAGGCTGCGGTTAACAATGAGCGCAGTTTGATGTACCCTTACGATCTCTTGATTTTCCCCAAAAAATGCACACCGACGTCTTGAAAGTGCTGGGTCCAGGCTGGATTCTCAATTTCTTTTTCATTCAACTCTCGGAAGGAGGGGAGGGGTATACATGGCACTCCCCCACCCCTCCTTCCCTTACTTTTACTCAGGAATATTATTTTTTTACAAACCTCTGGGGTCACCGCGGCGACCCAGCCTTGCCTGTGAAGGGTTATAATCTACGGTACCGGTATCCAGTATCAGTATGCAGGCTACAACTTTTATCTACCCTCTAGTCTTGCTCCACGGGCATGTTGTAAGTGAGAATTGAGACAGAGAGAATACATAATACACACTAGGAGGAAATATAAGATATAAAGACCTTACATGTGTTACAACAGTTCTTGGGAAATCTGCTTAAGTTGCGTAGACCGGGAACCTCCGTTCCGGAATTCAAGCGATATGGAACGGCAAATGATCAATAGGAACTAGTTTAAGGAAATGCAGAGAACCGGGAAGGAGCGTGCAGTAAATTACAACTACTTTATGACCCATAAAACATTTTATGATTCTCTGCGGTATTACAAGCATAATTCCAATAGCCAAACCAAGGGCGCATAAAATGGCGAATGCCTGTTGGAGTACGGGCAGAAAGTTATAAAAACATCCGTCACTCAGGGGCTGCGTAAACTAAGCAGATTTCCCACATATTAGAACGCTATTGATCCCATTTCAGCATTTTAACTCCCCCCACCCCAAAAAAAAAAAAAACGTCCGTGGCGCTGCGTAAACAAAGCAGATTTCCCATGTGAAGTTTTACAATAGAGAAATTTCACGAGAGCCGAAAAGAAACGGCAGAATTCGATTTTGGCGGAAACTCACGACTAGAACCGCCGATCTCATCTCGTCTGTTATCTGCTCAGACTTAATAACAATGCAAACATCTCGGTTAATATTCAAGATAGACGATAAACGTATGAAACAACATTTATAGTAAATGTAATTTGCAATAAGATTGCTTCCATACACTTTTTTGATCCGACGTATAGTAACGGAAATATTTCGAATTTTCGAAAATCCTTCCCTCTAAACTCCCTCTCCCACTGGTCCGATTTCAGCCATTTACGAACTTGATCTTTATTTTTACATAAAACGTTTAATAATTTTGAACGAACCTCATTTTCGTCATCTCCTGGGCAGAACGGATGGACATTTGAAGAAAAGGTTTGAAAATCGCGTCATGAGTACGACCTGCTAAATGGGAAATCTGCTAAAAATCAGGCGAGTAGTACTGGGCGGTCAACAAAATCTTAATTGCTGGTGACATCACAATAATTATTTGAACGTACCTCGCATAATAAAGGTCCGTTGAAAACAATATTTGGTATTTATGAATGGAACAGGATGTTTCATGGTGTATTCTCTAATTTTAGCAGATTTCCCTTAAGGGAAATCAGATATTGATGTCGTACTCTTGACGCGATTTTCAAAATCTTTCTTCAAATGTCCATCAATCGTACCTATGAGATAACGAAAATGAAGTCCGTTCAAAATGTGAGTGTGTGTGTGTGTGTGTGTGTGTGTGTGTGTGTGTGTGTGTGTGTGTGTGTGTGTGTGTGTATATACATATAAGGTCCGGGACAAAATGATAGCCCACCCTATATTTTTTCTCCTTAAGGAGTTTTTAACTATAATGCTCCAGCGGTTATGAATTTTTGTTATGTATGCAAAGTTTCTTACAAATTTGAAAATATCGTCATGTCAATTTTGTCTGTTTCCACTCTATTGCAGTTGCAATAAAAAAATAATTTGTCCTTATCAATACCAAATCATGGATATGTAATCTTGTTTTTTTTTATAAGACATAAGAAAGATAGCAAGTTGAACGTTAACAGTCTGAAATCTTTATTAAAATACATTGGAAGAGTGGGAGGAGGTTTGAATATCCGGTGGAAATTTTTTCGAAATGCAGGCAATAACTCTTTGATAATTTCCGTTATTATGCGTTGGATCGAATAAACTTTGATATAGTTTTAATCTTATCGCAAATGAAATGTTTTCAATAAATGTTTTTATGCCACTCAAAATTTTTTCACTATCTTGAAATATTAACCAAGAATATAGTGCATTTTAGCAGATTAAAGTCCAGGGAAATCGAGCCGGGGCAATATATAATTCTGATCCTTCCTTTTATAAATTAAATTCTTTTGCACTTTCGCCCGTATGAACTGGTGTTTCTTGTTGAAATATCTTTGTTGTCTTTAGGAACAAGTTCAAAATAATTTTGTAGTTGGTTTTCTAACAAATTAACATATTGCTGACTGTTCATTCTTACTAGAAATAAACAAGATATCAGTTTTGTGATCATAGCCATGCCTCCCCATATCATGACGCTGCCTCCTCCATTTGCTCTTGCGATAACATTTTTTCTTCTTTCGTAGATCTTGGTAATAGTGAGCCAGCCATCAGGGACCGTCGAGGATGTATTTTTTTTCGTCTGGTGAACAAGATTTTATGTTCCATCTCGTCTTTCCATTGGACAAGTTCACGGGCAAACTCCTTAGCCTTTTCTTCCATGCGCCATAGCTTTAGAGGTTAGGATAACTGTCTTTCTTACTTTTGATGTGAGAGCTGCACGAATGATCCTCTGGACGTTTTTTTCAAATTCGTCACTACACCAGCCTCTAGCCGCAATTTGACGGGCCTTTAAACTGATGAGTTGGATTGCAACCTTTTAAAAATTGCTCGTTTTTGCCGTGTGTTGTTAAAGCCGGCGGCCTTCCAGGAGATTTTCGTCGTCCCATAGCTTTCTGGGAGACTTCAAAAAAATTTAAAATCACTTTTCTATCCACTACGGGTGAGGGAGGTTTGAGGGGGAAATTTTTTCGAAAACTCTTTATATGTCCGTTATTATGCGTTGGATCGAAAAATTATATAGAATTAATCTTATCGCAAATGAAATGTTCTATAAATGTTTTTATGCACATTTTTTCACTATCTTGATTATTAACCAAGATATATGCATTTTTTAGTTGTCGGCTTTCAGTAAACCCCCACTCATACTCATCTCATATTAATAATATGCTATTATGTAATGAAGCACTTTATTTGAATCTGAAAATACCAAATATTGTTATCATGGAACAGTTTCGTTTTGTGATAAATGAAAATACATAACGCACGTACTTTTTTTAAATTGCGATGACGAAAAGCGGAGGTTAACTGCAGGCTAAAATATAAAAGATGTCATTTCCTCGAGTAATGTTGAATATTGAAGAAACATCTACATAACAACATTTATAGAGCATTACATTTGTCATAATATTGGTTCAACACAGCTTTTCGATTTAATGTTTAATAAAGGAGATATTTTTGAATTTACGGAATCCTCTCACTAAACCCCACATCCGATTTCAGCCGTTAATAAACATGATCTTTACCTTTCAATAAAATACTTAAATATCGATTACTATAATTGCCAACGCTCAAGACGGTAGCAAAGAAAAATATATAATTTTGAACGGACCTCATTTTCGTCATCTCCTAGGTTTAAAGGAAATCTGCTAAAATAAGATATATATCTAGATAGATGGTAGTTTATAGGATGGGATGGTGTGTACGCCATTACCTAGCGTGCGTGGGGAGCCGTTAAACCAAAGCCACTTCCTGTTATCAGCTATAGTGATTATATGAAACATGCCTTTCAGTGTAATGTTATCAGTAATTCATGTCGGAGATGGAGCAACCTATCAGATCAATTACTGTTTAACAGTTAGATGTAACATAACAGCATACAAGGTTTACTGGGACTGGCGTTATACAGTAAATACAGTATTACAGGTGAAGTTTCACAATAGTCACTATAATTGCTTTAGAAAAACGTTTGCTTTTCAGAACTCATTATACAATAGCAAGTGATGATCGGCCAAATGTGGCAGATTTTCCTCAAGGGAAATCTGCTATTGAGGTTGTACTCATGACGCGATTTCTGGAAAATTTATTCAAATGTCCATCGATCCTACTCTGGAGATTACGAAAATGAGGTCCTTTCAAAATGTATATATATGTATGTGTGTGTTTGTGTGTGTGTGTGTGTGTGTGTGTGCGTGTGTGTGTTTGAACGTTACCAAACTCGATATTTAATCCTTCTATGCAAAAAGAAAGATCAAGTTCGTCAAGGGCTAAAATCCAACTAGTGGGAGGGGGGTTTAAATTGGGGGAATTTCGAAAACTCGAAATATGTCCGTTATTATGTGTCGCATCAAATCAAAAATCAATCTTATTCAAATGTAATGTTGGGGGACCAGGTTAGCCATGTGAGTTAAAGCGTTGGCTTTAATTTCACATGGTAAACATAGAGTGGCGAGTCGATTTCCTCCTCGAAAAGTTGAGTTCGAAAAATTTCCTCAATTGTCCATCGATCCGAGATGACGGGAACTAGTACGTTCAAATAACGGTTTGGATTTAGAGGGGAGGAATATCGAAAATTCTTAATATTTATATTTAATTATAAACGTTGTCATGTGCGTTTTAGCAGATTTTCCTTAAAGTAAATCCCCCCCCCCCTTAAGTAAACCCTTAAGGGAAATCAGCTATTGAGGTTGTACTCATTTTCGCGATTTTCGAAATTTTCTTCAAAATGAGGTCCGTTCAAAACTGTATATATATATATATATATATATATATATATATATATATATATATATATATATATACACAATTTAAACAAAATTAAAAATAAAAAAATAAAAAAAAAAAAATAAAAAAAAAAACATTAGAAATTGGCAGATTAGGAGGCTGATCATACCGGTACCCTCAGAAAGAGGGCAGCTTATTTTGTTTGTTTTATATATATATTTGTCTGTTACCACTCTAGCGGTCGCAATTTTTGACTTATCGTTACCAAACTTGATATATAATCGTTTTATGCAAAAAGACAGATCAAGTTCGTTAATGGCTGAAATCGGACTAAGGGGAAGAGGGGTTTAGAGGAGGAGAATTTCGAAAATTCGTAATATCTCCGTTATTAAGCGTCGGATTGAAAAATTGTATAAATCCAATCTTGTTGCAAATGTAATGTTCTATAAATGTTGTTATGTACGTTTTTTCATTATCTTGATTATTTACTGAGATATTTGCATTTTTTAGTTTTCGGTCTTCAGTAAAGCCCCACTCCTACTCATCTCATATTTTCAATATTCTATTATGTTATGAAGCACTTTATTTTAAGCTTAAATACCAAATATTGTTCTCATTGAACATTTACGTTTTGAGATAAATGCAAATACGTGGAGCCCCTGCGTGACGGACTTTTTTTCTTTTTTTGACTCTTTGTTATTAACCGAGATGTCTGCATTTTTTTTAGTTTTCGGCCTTCAGTAAACCCCCACTCCTACTCATGGCGTATTAACAATAAGCTCTTATGAAACATTTATTTGAAGCCTAGATAAGAAATATTGTTTTATTGAACTTTTACGTTTTCATATAAACCGCAAATAAGTGACACACCTGTGAAATCTGCTTAGTTTATGGAGCCCCTGCGTGACGGATTTTTGTTACCGTTGTGTGTTTGTGACGGAGCTGATGGAGAAATCTAGGTTGGGGTTCCCGTAGGAAAATTGGAGCTTCGGAATGAAATGGGCCCAGAATGACGGTTATGAGGCCTTGTTCCAGTAATGAGGTGGGAATTGTGGTGATGGACTATTAGCCGAGCTTAGCAACTAGCAGATTCACCATCAGAACACATCATAAACTAGATGCAATCATCATACGTTGTCCTCTAACTAAAAGATTATCGATATCCTTTCAGCAGATTTCCCTTAAGGTAAATAAGCTATTGAGGTCGTATTCACGGAAAATTTCCACGAAAGTCCAACGATCCCACCCAGACAATGACAAAAATGATGCCGGTTAACCCTCGGTCGGGCGCGTCAAAAATATTCCGCCTTCGGGCGCGTGTATCTCAGAGATACAACCTCAACCGTTTTTACGGAAATACAGTTTTTTAATATATATTTTGCACTAAAATGTTCAGTGTGTAATTAGAAATCATATCTGAGGAAGTATTTGTTTGAAAGAAGTAATCAATTTTCAAAATTGACACGTACTATAATAAAACAAATCATGGTAGATAATATAACCAAGTTGGTTATAGATTCATTGTTATTAAAACCGTGGACTATAATTTTTAAAATATAATTAAAACATACAAATACCAAAAGAAATAGTTTAAATGCACATGTCTTAATTATTCATAATTCATTTCAGTTTGTGAACAATATAAACAAAATATCTAAATATAACTTCATTCAAAAATAAGTAGCACGAAATCACTTTTAGATAAGACTTATTAAAAATCATCTAAATTTTAATGTACCAATCCTTTTAAAAATACTAGTTTAATTATTATCTCTTTTGCTGAGCTGCATTACAATTAGGGCAAGGCGTGGAACTATGTTGTAAACAAATTTTGCTTTTGCAAATCTCACAAGAATGAGTATACCTACATTTCTTTTCAGTTTTGCTTGGTTCACATCATTTGCTTTAGTTCGTTGTAGTGGAGGGACTTTTTTTTATGCTGTTCTGTACTTGAGTTCAATGTATGGTTCAATGAATTTCTGTACTCGTCAATTGTCGTCCCTAGTTCGGTTGGTAAACGTCTACTGTTGTCACTGCGTCATACAATATTTTCTTGAATAAGTTCTTCTGAAAGCTCATGTATGAGCAAAGTAATAGAAAAATTGGTTTATATAATTCCATTCAATAAAGAGAAAGTTAATTGATGTATATATTTATGAAATACAGATTTCAAAAAAACTTGCGAGATAGGGCGCGTGGTATCTAGGAGATTAAACTGAATGACAGGTGAAATACACGACTCCATCAAACACAGTGACACAACATCCCTTAGGGGGGGGGGGTCCTCTAAAGCACATAACTCGAAACACTACACCACCACTCTCTGCTAGGAGGAGTGGCAAATATTTTTCTAGAAACCGCGCATCTGAGAGATCACGCGCCCGACGGAGGGTTAAAAATTGTATATACATTTGACAACGCTCTAGTGGCTGCAATTTTTGGCATATTGTCAAAAAACTCCATATTTAGACGTTTTTCGTAGAAAGAAAAATGAAGTTCTTTTATGGTAGAAATCGGACTACTCGGGCACTCCTTGTGGTTTAGAAAAGGAAATTTCAAAAATTTGAAATATCTCCTTAATTTTTCTTCGGATAGAAACTGTGTATGTAATTGAAAATTTAATGTTCTATGAATGTTGATATATATGTGTTTTTTTTTCATTATCTTGATTATTTTCGGAGATATTTCCATTTTAGTTTAGATGACCCTTGGGGAAATCAGCTATTGAGATTGTATAGACATACAAAAGTCTCTTAATGTTTTACTGTTTAGTTACTAAATTCAATATTTTGTCGTTTTAACCCTTCACAGACAAGGAATATGAAAATTACATTGCAGGCAAGCTGGGTCACGGGTGACCCAGTCATATTTATAGCACATTTTTTTTTATTTTAACAAAAATATTCCAGTTGTTGTTTTTTTTTATATAAAAAAAGAAAGTATAGTTTGAAAAATTTATTTTATTTAGCAATATACATAATATGATAAAAATACAAAAACTTACATTAGTAGGAACGTAGAGTTCCAGACCTTTGGTATCCGTATAGGATAAAAGATAAAAGTTAAACGAGTAAACTCCTAGAAGGGAAAAAATAAGAAATTTCCAGCTATAAAAGACGAGAAAATTTAATAAAATCTTAGTGATTAAATAATTTTCAGTAAGTTATCAGTCTTCCATTTCATCCGGCAGTCCAGCAATAATTTTTTCTACTCTGGACAAAAACTTTCCAGATCAAAATAAATAGTTTAAACTCATACAGAAAAAATATATATAAAAAAATACTCTACGGAAAAAAGATTAAGAAAATATGAGGGATAAAAAAAAAAAGGGAATAAACTCTTAGTAATGAAAGTTCACTAATACTTCAAACTCAGAACAATCTAACAATCTTCTATTTCTTCATCTTCTTCAGGTGAGACTCTGGTAATGCATCGAGAACAAATACTTAGCCTATGCTCAGCACATAGGCTGCGATTACAATGAGCGCAGTTTGATGTACACTTAAGATCTCTTGATTTTTCACAAAAAGCACACCAACGTCTTGAAGTGCTGGGTCCAGGCTGATTCTCAATTTCTTTTTAATCAACTCTCGGAAGGAGGGGAGGGGTACCGTGCACTTTACTCAGAATATTATTTTTACCAACCTCTAGGTCACCGGCGACCCAGCCTTGCCTGTGAAGGGTTAAGTACAAAGGTCATGCACGTTAATGGCAGGAATCAGACCAGTGGGAGGGGTAATTTCGAAAGTTCGAAATAAATACGCCGGATCTAAAAATTGTATAGTACCAATACCACAGCAAATTTAAGGTACTATAAAAGTTGTTATATACATGTTTTCTCTATATTCAATATTATTCGAGAGATGGCATATTTTAGTCTTCAACCTTATGAAAATCTCATCTTTCAGTCGTCGAATGTTGAGAATAAGCTAACATATCATGAAGAGTCTCATTCCAAGCCAAAATACCAAATATTGTTTTCAAGAAATCGTTTCTAAATGAGATACAAGCAAATACGTATAACCCTCCCCTTCTTTTGTCCTTGGATTACTAAAATTGAGATTAAAATTATTCTGATTCATTATAAATTACAGCAGGACCTCTAGTAAATCGTTTTCAATAGAAACAGACATACTGCAAATTAAATGTACTATAAATATTGCTATATACATTTAGTCTCTATCTTGAATATTAACCGTTGAATTTTAGTTCAGCCGTTTCCGTAACTGTTCGGCTCTCGTGAAATAGTTGTAGAGACTGGTGAAGGCTTATTCTTTGTGAGATATATGCAAATACGTTCTGTTGATCCCACCCCCTTCTTTAGTTCATGAGCTACTAAAATTTGAGTTAATATGTTATATTCAGATATATATTATTAATGGTATCTTCTTTCCGGTGAAGAATTGTCTATCTGTCTGTTCAGCTCTGAGTGGTTGGTAGACCTATTTATTTACTATTCAGACTCTTTAGGTTGGAAGGTTATAAAAATTAGCTGAAAGATTTTTTATTACTGTTCGTTCACGTGTTAAGTGTTACCATTGTGTAGATATATCTATTGTAAACATTGACTTGAAAAATCTGCTAAACGTACGCAGCCCCTGCGTGACAGACTTAATTTAAAAGGTTAGTTGGTATTTGATGATATTGTAAGAAAGGTTAGAAATAATGTGACGTCGTTGAGTGATCGATTGTAGAGGCACCTACCTTGGTGACTATCGCAGCTCTGATCTCCTTGGGCTGAGCCACTTCTACCTCGCTGTCAGCAGATTCCACTCTATCGTCTATATAACCTAGAACCCCGCTCTTGATGACCTTATATCGAACACAGGTCACAACAAAGGTCCGTCGCGCAGGGGCTGCGTAGGCTAAGCAGATTTCCCACGCGTTTGAATAAAACACTTGTGATCTCATATCTCCACGTATTCTCTATTTTTTATCGTTTACCGATAAGTAGGAGGGCGAAGGGGGTTACTGATGGCAGAAAAAAAAAAGAAAGTACGAATTACTCACTTAGTACTTGAGTTAACAAAAAACACATAGAACATTAATTGTAGAGCTCCGACACATAATAACGAAGATATATTGA
>CM032232.1:11792500-11837500 GCA_019009955.1 Riptortus pedestris
ACATTTCTTTGTTTTTCAGTTATACGGCCTATGTGACATTTCGTTGATCCGTTGACGTACTGAAGAGCCTGCACCTTATCTCCAACCTTAAAATTTCTATTGATTCCGACTTGGAGTTCATTTTCCAGATTTTTGGAATGTTATAGAGAGGTTCACCCTGATGTTCCTTCCAAACATTGGATGATAAGCTGATGTTCCAGTAGCAGTGGGCGATTGAGAGTTATGACACCTCTCTTAGATCACATGTGCTTCGAGAACTTCATGTGGCTCATTTGAGAGAAATGAAAATGATGGCCTTAGCTCGCAGCTTTTGCTGGTGGAAAAACAAGGACAAGGGATTGAAGAGATAGTTGCTGAATATCAATAGTGCATTGAAAAACATAACAACCGAAGAAAAACTGTCCACCCATGGGAACATCCTTCTAAACCATGGGAGAGGGTACACATTGATTTCTTAGGAACCAACAGATGGTCAGAAGTACATTATATTAGTTGTTGCTTTTAGTAAGTGGGTAGACGTTATACCGACAAGAACAAACTACAAAGTACCAAGTATTTGAAGAATCAAAAAATTACGAAGAATATTTTAAACGTTTGGTTTTCCATACTTAATTGGTCTCCGATAATGGAAGACAGTATTTATTTCCCAAGGAGTGTTTCGGGAAAAGTTCATAAACGAATGTGGAATTATTCACAAAACAATCTGCGCCCATACCATTCCGATTTTAAACGGCCCAGGCTGAAAGACCCCTCCCCCCCCTGCCCCCCTCCCCCCAACGTACAGACTGTTCAAGGAAGGCCGTTATAAATCTATGAAGGGAGAAAAGGGGAACATTAATATGTTAAATATATATTTATTATTTATATAGATATATGTGTGTGTGTGTGTGTGTGTGTAATGTTTCGACCCGGTGCATAAGAACTGAGATATTACGCCTTTTCGTAATCCCCCCTCCCACTGGACCGAGTTAACTAACTTGATCTTTAATTTTAATTAATTTTTTTAATTTATTTATACAGGAGCAGCCACATCTTGGCGATTTGGCTCAAAGTTTCACAATGTAAAATGAAAACAAAATTATAGAAAAAATAAGCAATAACTGAAACAACCAAATAAAAAAATTAAATTACAACAAGTTACTCATTATACTCATTAAAATACTAGAAATTGAGGACAATACTAGATAATAGAGACAATTCAAGACATAGCAAAAGACATAAACACATAACATAAATAAACATTAGATAAAAACAAACAAAGATAAACATTAACCATTAAACTAGTAATAAAGAGAACATATTTTAAAATGGTTTTCGAGTTAGAAAAAAAACATTATGTTATTCCTATATACTAGTACATTTATATTATTAATTTTTTTATTTAATTCATTTTTTGTACCCCACAGCGATGCTGGTTGTATTAGGCATCTATTAGGAGACTGCACACATTTTACTCCTTCATGCTGACTTACCTGCATTTTTTTGTAGTCTATTTATTATTATGGGAAAATTATTTCTTTATATTTCTCGAATTCTTTCTCTTATCCGTGTTGTTCTAAAGAATATAATATAAGTAACCTTTTATATCTTTTTAGGTATGCTCGACTAGACCTATTCTATTTTGTATTATTATGTTTTTGTAAGTGTTGATGTGTTTTAGATATGTTAGTATTTGTGGAATATATTGGCTGCTGTCAGTTATTATTTCTGTCATATAGTGGGGGTATGTGATGGTAGAGTTCTCGTTGGATGCAGTCTGTTGAATTTTTTATTAAAACGATTAAATATGACACGTTTGGTAACGACCAAATAAAAATTGCTACCGCTAAACCGTGATAATAGACAAATATTATATATTTATATAAATATATATATATTTATAATTATATATATATATATTTATATATATATAGTTTTAAACTAACCTAATATCTTGGTTAGGATCGACAGACATTTGAGGCAATTTTTCCAAAAACGTGTCATGATTAGGAGGTAAATCTGCTAAATGTCGTCATCGAACATGTGATTGGATTAGGATTTATTTGAGGTTTTGCACAATGCTGAGTTTTAGCATATTTCCCTTTTCAGCTATTGAGGTTGAACGCAGGACGGAATAATCCAACCCAGGGACATGTTCGTTAATGGCGAAAATCCGACAAGTGGGAGGGGGAATTTCAAAAATTCTTTATATCTCCGTTATTACGAGTCGAATAGAATAATAGTATAGAACCAATGTAATTGCAAATGTAAAGTTCTTTAAATATCCCTTAAGGGAAATCAGCTATTGAGTTTGTACTCATGACGGAATTTTTGAAATTTTTCTAACAGCTAAAATCGGAACAGTGGGTGGGGGGGGTTTAGGAGGGGAGATTTTCGAAATATCTCCGTTTACTATACGTCGGATCGAAAAAATGTACAGAATCAATATTATTTCAAATTCAATTTTCTATAAATATTGTTATATACATTTATTCCCTATCTTGAATATTAAACCAGATATTTGCATTTTTATTAAATCTGGGCAGTGGCTAACAGGACAGGTGACTTTCCCGCCAAAGGTATAGTTCGGCCGTTTCCTTAACTGCTCGGCTCTCGTGAAATTTCTCTGTAAAACTTCACGTGGGAAATCTGCTTAGTTTACGCAGCCCCTGCGTGACGGAGTTTCTCTATATTGAACATTAAACAAGATAATTACATATTTTTCTTTTCGGTCATCAGTGAACCCCCACTAGTACTCATGTGATATTAACATAAAGCTGTTATATCATGAACCACTTCATTCTAATGTTAAATACCAATTATAGTTTCCATTGATTACAAAAAATAAAGTACGTCACGCAGGGGCTGCGTAAACTAAGGCAGATTTCCCACGTGAAAGTTTTTCAAATAGAGGAATTTGCCTAATAACAACTGTAGTAGTAAGAAACCTCTAAACCCTAAAACATTATTTAGGGCGTAATAACCCAAAGGGGTTAAGTTTTTTTTTTTCCACCCCCAAAAACAGTTAACCTAACCTCTAAAACCTATTCTCACGAGGGACGAATAGTTAGTGAAACGGCCACACTAGCGCCAGAGCTCTTCGGCGGAAAGTCCCGAACATAGCCTACTGGCGACACACGAAGAATACAAAATGCAAATATCTCGGTTAATATTAAAGATACTGAATAATTGTATAGAACAAAAATTTATAGTAAATTGGATATGCAATAAGATTTAGTTCTATACAATTTTTCGATTCGAACTCATACTAACGGATATATTTTTAATTTATTGAAAATCCCCCCCCCCTTTAAACCCCCCTCCCACTGGTCCGATTTCAGCCAGTTTAACGAACTTGAACTTCCTTTTTTACATAAAAACGATTAAATTACGAGTTTGGTAGAACGATCAAACAAAAATTGCGACCGCTAGGAGTGGTAACCAGACAAATATATATATATCTACTATATATATTTATATATATATATATATAAATATATATAAATATATTTTAGATATATATAGTTTTGAACGGACCTCATTTTCGTCATCTTCTAGGTAGGATCGATTGACATTTGAAGAAATTTTTCGAAAATCGCTTCATGAGTACGACCTCAATAGCTGATTTCCCTTAAGGGAAATCTGCTAAAAGTAGTTAGATATGTGTTTTTCCATCTAACCCATAATCGTTATTGTTCTTTCGAACTTTATCACCGATTCTTTAGAGCTGGGAACGTAAAGCAATAATTTATTGTAGAAAAGCGAGGCGAAGGAATGAGTCCTATATGGCCTGAGCTTCCGATATACTGACTGCAGACTGACAAATTAGTGGAGGGGGGGTGTAGAAAGAGATTTAGAAAGGGGTAGAAAGAGATTTAGAAAGGGGTAGAAAGAGATTTAGAATGGGTCATATTGCCTGCTTTAAGGGTGTTGGCATAATTTCTTAATCTGCCTCCGGGGATATAGCGAATCGATAAATCGAATCAGCCCTTAATCCGGACAAGGTTTAGGCTAGATAGATCGATTCTCGTTTCCTCCCCAATCTGATAGGAGGCCTCGCCACCAATAGCCTCACGACGAGTCTTGTCTTTTACTGATTGGATTGCTACGACTTGTCCCCAGATAAATGGATTTGATGTCAACGCTCTCACGCAGGGCTGCGTAGTCGTCAAACTTCATTTGGATTGTGACTAACACGATTTCATATTTCCATTTTAGCAGATTTCCCTTAAGGGAAATCAGCTATTGAGGTCGTACTCATGACGCGAACCTTTCGAAAAATTTTCTTCAAAATGTCCATCGATTCCTACCCAGGAGATGACGAAAATGAGGTCCGTTTTTAAAATTTTATATACATATATATATATATATATATATATATATATATATATATATATATATATATATGTATATATATATATTTGTTCTTGTTAACTTCATCTAGCGGTCGCAATTTTTTGTATTGATCTTTACCTAAACTCGGAAATTTAATATCGCTTCACTGTTAAAAAGGGAAGATCAAAGTTCGTTAATTGCTGAAATAGTGAATAACCCCAGAGGAAGAGGGGGGGGGTGTTAAGAAGGGGGCTTTTGAAAAATTCACAAATATCTCCGTTTATTTATGCGTCGGGATCAGAAAAATTGATATAGAATTACATCTTATTGCAAATTACATTTAACTTATAAATATTGTTATATACATTTTATTCTCTAACTTGAATATCAACCGAGCTCATATAAATCTCATATAGAAGTATTAAACCGTGTATAGTTCGGATTACGTCGGCTATCTTTGTCATTCTGCGTGTGGTCACAGGCAGTAATCTAGTGTATCTACTCGGCAACTAACCAGACGTGGGAGACATTGATCCGCGCCAGGACACGAGGCACCTGCGGTCCGATCCAGCGATATATTTGTCTAGTACACTCAATAGCAATATCTGTTTAGCCGCTGCGTAGAATTAGGGATCTAGTAGAGTGCTTCAGGGATATCTACAGGTGAAGTTCGTTTTGTCCAGAACCACAACTACACTGGTGAAGTGGGGTATAGAGGAGAGGAGTTTCGAAAATTCTAAGTATCCACGTTATCATGTACGGATACAAAAATTGTATACGACTAATCCTATTCATCATTTATATGTTGTGGGTGTTGCTGGGGGGAGGGGTGGGAGAGATACACTCTATCGAAATACTACATCATGAGAGTGTTAGGATAGTGTGCATTTGGATTAGTTTCTATGAATTGTAAAAGTTTTTACGCCGCTATAGCTTATATCTTGTTTATACATCTTAAAAGGACAGTGTATATAGCAATAGTCACTTTAACCCTACGGAACGCGCGCCCTGTGAGGTCCTCCTGGTTACCGTATAACCCCTCCTACCGGTAACGTACTAAAGTCGGCAGAATGGGGACCCATATCTTTGCCTCCCTCGGCCTTCCCTTTAGCCGGCAGTCTTTGTACAGTCTCCATTGTTTGTTCACAGCATTCCGATGACGAATCAAGAAATCTCAGCAATAGAGGTTTACGCAGCGCGCCTGCAGTAGAAGTCGGACACTACTTATGATTGACTAGATTGAAGAACGTCTTAGCAGATTTCTACGGGTAAGAACGACGATACAATTAAGCGGAATTCTACAGGCGATAAGAAGTAACCCGAGATGTCACATGATTATACAATTAGAGGGGGGGAATGCGGGTGGGGTGATGCAATGTGCGAAACCTATAGCGTCAACCGTAACACTAGGCGATGGCTATATTTTATTCCATCCTCAATATGGCTGCAATTAATGTCCAGGTTATTCTCGCTGGCCACAATGTGATAGCTGTATGACGTTGGCTATTTTCGAAAAAAGTCGGTGAATATTTGGTGAAGGAACATCTAGATCGAAGCTCAGTAAACCCGAAAGGTATCCCGTATCTTCTTCAGCTACAAATAAAAAGCCTCTCCTCAAGAATGAGAGATTAATCATCACGAGAAATGCAAGAAATCATGGTTAAACCCAACAGAGCTCTAGTGGATACAGCGGATCCTGATGCCCTCTCACGCTCTGAAATCAGTAAAAAAAAATAGAGGAAAATCAAGTCAAACAAATTTACTACTTATCAGTTCAATTGTCTTGGAGTTTCTTAACCAAAAACAAATTCAAAATATATATGTTTCGATGTGAAATTCATGAAAGACCTCTGAGAGCGCGTTCCAAAGTAATTTTTTGATTGCGCGTTCCCTAGGGTTAAATAAGAAAGTAACCAATTTTTGTTACGTGCATCTTTGCCGAAAAACCAATAGGAAACGAAATATTACAATATTTCATTTCAGGCTTCCCTTATAAACACCACCACTGTTCTTCTCTGAGAAAATTAGTACAGCTTACAGTTAGGTATATACGTACCAAGTTTCATAACGCTCGGTTCAGTAGTTTGGACTTGAAAAGCTAAGAAACCAACAAATAAACAAACTAACATCAAAACGAAAAATTGCAGATAACGTGTCTAAGGCATGTGAAACAAAAAATATCTTGAAATGTCGAGAAAAAAATCAATGTACAGAGAGACGTTACAGTTATGTATATATATGCCTGTTAACGCTCTAGTGGTCGTTAACAAAGAGGATATTTCAACGTTTTATGTAAAAGTAAAGATCAAGCTCGTTATTTGCTGAAATTGCTCCAGTTCGAACTTGGTGGGGGAAGTACAAAAATTCGAAATATATCCGTTTATGGAATGTTCCATAGGTATTATTCATGCGCATTTGCAGTATCACCCAGTTTCAACGGAAATATTTGCATTTTTTAGTTTTCAGACTTCAGTAAACCCCCACTCCTCCCCATGCCATATTAACCATAAGCAGGTGTATCATCAAGCTCTTTTCCGTTTTGAGATAAATTCAAATACTTGGAGTACTCGGCGTGGGAAATCTGCTTAGTTTACGCATCCCCTGCGTGGCGGGCTTGGTTTTTATATTGCTGACGCAAAAGAAGTTTGCCTTAGTCACCTCCGGAATTCTTCTTGTTAGCAATTTGACCAATTAATGTCTGAACCGACTAGAACTGACAGGACTTCTACTCAAACAGGCCAGGTCAACAAGATTCTACGGTGGTTGTAATGAGAAAACCAATTTCGAAATTAATACTGGAAAGTCTATTCCTGCTTTTAGTTCCATGTCAATTGCAAATTAAGTTCTGTGGAAGCGTATTTATTCACTCAATAAATCATTCAATTAACATAATTAAACACTAGCTCAAACGCCATTTCTAAATCAATACTATCACTTCTTCTTCCTTGAAATGGTTTGCAGTTGATGAGTAACTCAGAACTCATGGTCAGTAACGTTCTTTGTTGGGTTTTGGACCTATGCCAACATTTGAGGCGATCCACAGTATTTCGATTAACACAAGCTAATGGACAAATGTCATTTTCAGAAATCTAAAACAGTGTATTGGAATAATGTAAAAAAGTCTTGAAAACTCGATAATCTAATATTTGGATGCACACAGTATGTCTGTTTTCCTCCACAATAGCAATTCAGCTTTAAATTGTATCTTTCGGCAGATTTCCCTTTATTGAAATCAGCTATTGAGGTCGTACTCATGACGCGATTTTTGAATTTATCTTCAAATGTAAATCGATCCTACCTAAGAGATGACGAAAATGAGGTCCGTTTAAAACTATATATATATATATATATATATATATATATATATATATATATATATATATATATATATACACACACACACACACACACACACACACACACACATATATATTTGTCTGTTACCGCTCTAGCGGTCGCAATTCTCATTCAATCATTAACAATCTTAATTTCAATCTCAATATTTAGTCGTTATATGTAAAAAGGAAGATCCAGTTCGTTAACGGCTCGGGGGAGAGGGGTTTAGAGGGGAGGATTTTTGAAAATTCAAAATATCTCTGTTACTATTCGTCGGATCAAAACATTGTATAGAACCTATCTTATTGCAAATTAAATGTCTATAAATATTGTTGCGTACGTGTTTTCATTATCTTTAAATTAGCCGAGATATTTGTGTTTTTTAGTTTTCGGCCTTCAGTAAAGCCTCACTCCTGCTTATGTCATATCAACAATAAGCTGTTATATTATGAAGCACTTTATTTGAAGCCTAAATACTAAATATTGTTCTCATTGAATTTTTAAGTCATGAGATAAATGCAAATACGGGACGCAAGTGGGAAATATGTTTAGTTTACGCAGCCCCTGCGTGACGGACATTTTTTTTAAATGCTGACTACCCAGTTTGCTTTTAAGTAACGACAGCCCCCTCTCTTCTGTAATGTATATTTCTATTTTGATCTATTGTTGACCAATAACTTTACTGTATTTTACTTTGGTTTTTCTTTCATTTTAAGCTAAGAGTGTTAATTTAAATAATATTAGTCGCTTAATTTTCATAGATTTTTGAAGTGAAAACTTCTTTAGGCACGTTGTGCACCCCGTAAGGAAGCATTTGCGGGAGAGGAAAAAAGTTTGAAATCGCGACACCGCCACCGCCACCGCTAGTACTAAGGTTTAGAAATAAAATCATATGGTATTTTATAACCTAATCATTTGATAGTTTATTTACAATTGAAGTGAAAACTTCTTTAGACACGTTGTGCACCCCGTAAGGAAGCATTTGCGGGAGAGGAAAAAAGTATGAAATCGCGACACCGCCACCGCCACCGCTAGTACTCAAAGCAAAAGGAGCTTCTTTTCTTCATAGCTCCTGAACCAAATTAGCTAGAGTTCAGCATCATTTCGTTCACAGATACTATATATCTAACATTTTTACTTTCATAGATATTTTAATCTGAAGTTTAAATAAATTCGAATATTTAAATAAATAAATTCGAATATTTAAATAAATTCCGATATTTAAATAAATTCGAATCAAAACTGTTTGCATCCTACTTTAGCTACCATATACCGATTGTATCAGTTTTAGAAATTGGTGATGATTCTGGCAGTGATGATGGTGCAAGAGTTGTTGAAATTATGGATAGAAATTGATTTTTCTGAGTGTACTTAACTTATTTTTGTAAAGCATTTTTTCATGTAAAATCGAACATAACTGTTACTTATTGATAAATAACTAAACATATTTTTAAAATAAGACTTCGTAAAAAAAATTTCTCAGCAATGCCAAAATTGAGCGACCAAAGCTAAAGGAGTTTTCACTTCTACCGGCAGTCCCCTGACTGCTTTTTTTTTTTTTTTTATGTAGTCAGACACAGAAGATGGAGATGTTGCTCTGAAGTGCAATCTGTCTAAATAAACTCATTGTAGACGAAAACAAGACTATTTTGTACATCAAGATAGATTCTTTCCTCTAACACCCATCTTCACATGAAGGATATAATATTGCAATAGAATAAATCATTATTTTCCATTTAAATATATCTTCTCAAAATCAAACTATATTAAAAAACGTTTCTATTATAAACGAAGAATAATTTCTCAGTTTGAAACTTTCAAGTATTTCCTATATTTAATAGCTATACCTTTCCCATTAATAATAATACGTATTATAGCCAGCAAATCATGACGCGATTTTTGAAACATTTCTTCAAATGTCCATCGATCCTACCTAGGAGATGACGAAAATGAGGTCCGTTCAAAATTATATACCAAACTCGATATTTAAACGTTCTATGTAAAAAGACATATCAAGTTCATTAATGGCTGAAATCGGACCAGTGGGAGGGAGGTTTGGAGGGGGGATTTTGGAAAATTCGAAATATCTCCGTTACTATACGTCGGATCGAAAAATTGTAAAGAATCAATCATATTGCAAATTACATTTACTACAACTATTTTTATATATTAGAATATTAACCGAGATATTTACATTTTTATTAAATGTGGGCGGGTAACGGACAGGGGTGAGTTTCCCGATAAAAGCTAGTTCGGTCGTTTCCGTAACTCTTCGGCATTCGTATGGAGATTTCTCTATTGTATAACGTTACTTGGGAAATCTGTTTAGTTTACGCAGCCCCTCCGTGACGGATTTTTTTTTTTTTTTTTTTTTTAAGAATCCTTTCCTTCCTCTGTTAACTCTGCTCCAAAATGAAGAAGGCCTTTCTGGCACATTGTCATGAGATGAAACAGTTCCGTTTTAATAATTCAACAAACAATTAGCAACAATATTAACAAAATAAAAATAAACAACTGTTCCATCAATACATTAACAAGATTGGCTCTATGTTACTTTACGATTCGACTCTTTATAACTCACTATATGTTGGCTGAAACGGTTAAATAGCGAGTATGATATTGATAAAATAAACATTCTCAACAGAAGAACATAAGTTTTTAATTGATGACGTCATCACAAAACGACTTTGCATGTATCTCGCATAATAAAGGCCTCATGAAAACAATATTCGGTATTTAAGGTTAAAATAGATTGGTAAATGATATAATCATAGCTTATTGTTAAAATGACATGAGAAGGATTGGCGTTTTACTGAATGCTGAATACTAAACAGAAGAAATGTACACTATAATATTTATAAAACATTACGTTTGCTATCAGATTGGTTTTATATAATTTTCTATCCGATGTATAATTACGAAGATACATGGAATTATCGAAATTCCTCTCCTCTAAACCCAAACTGACTGACTTCAGCCGTAAAATTTTCTTGATCTAAAGTTTTACGTAAAGCACGAGTTCGGTGCCGATTGCACCAAAATTGCGACCGCTAAAGCCGTAACAGACAAATATATATATTCTATTTTTGAGGCTGCATCGCTGGGAAGTATCGTCATAGAGAAGATTTCGGCTATCTGCTCCAGCGGTTGGAATTTTTGTTTTTCAAATTTTCAATGAAAATGCGTCCATCTTCGTCAGGCATAAATTTGATTTGAATGGCTACTTCAATTATCGTATGTTTGGAGTTTTATTTTATTTCAGTATGGCTTTCCACGTTTCTGAAAGTATGACACAGTCCACGCCGTTTATAGTATTTGTCCTCTTATTTATTTTTAGGGCTTCCAGGACTAATCTTTTACCAAGACAGGCAAGAAGACAGCTACAAGAGTCAACCAACACATGGCTGACCTAAAACATAACAGAAGAAAAACATCCGCCATTGCCAAACACGCAAGTATTTGTCCCCACCAAATTAAATTTGACGAGACAAAGGTTTTACACAGGGAGGACCACCTCGGTAAAAGATTAGTCCTGGAAGCTCTAGAAATAAATAAGAGGACAAATACTATAAACGGCGTGGACGGTGTCATACTTTCAGAAACGTGGAAAGCCATACTGAAATAAAATAAAACTCCAAACATACCGTAACTGAAGTAGCCATTCAAATCAAATTTATGCCTGACGAAGATGGACGCATTTCCATTGAAAATTTGAAAAACAAAAATTCCAACCGCTGGAGCAGATAGCCGAAATCCTCACTACATATATATATATATATATATATATATATATATATATATATAAATATATGAAATTTTGGATTGGTCTCATTTTCATCATCTAATAGGACATTTGAGGAAATTGCCTAACGAGTACTACATCAATAGCTGATTTCCTTTACGTTCAAAATTATAAAAAGGTTAAACTAGAGGTTTTAGAAATTTTGTGTTATTGGAATGAACGTGGAGAATTTTAAAAAAATAAATAAATAATATGTGTGGAGAAAATATCGATAACGTAAGGAGATTAAGGGATGGTTAAATTAAAATATGGAAAAATTACTCCGTAAAATAAGGGAGGTAGATAATCCGATAGAAATAGGGGAGGGGGTGGTTTTGAAACGCCGACTAATGGCTTCAGAATGAGTCGATAGCTCTTCATCAGATTTTCATCAGTCATCATCAATATTTGAGGGAAGATTCATCAGTTCTTTCTGCTCCTGCCAGACCAACAAACTTCAACTCATCCCATTAGACATTTCTTGACCTCTTTTCTTTTCTCTCTTTCTCTCTCTCTCGCTCTTTCCCGTCGTTGGGCAAATGGAAACCTCCCTCTGAAGAACATAACCCTACAATATTGAGTTACATTATATAAGAAGTGGTAATATTTCACCATAAACACACCCTTTGACATCACTCAGCCCAATATTTTCTTCTTGCGACATTTCTGTCTGGACTCGATCTTATATATATCTTGTCCCAGTAATGATTGTAAAAGACGTTTTATCTTTTTATCAGGAAATGATATCGCAGAGACATCTTTGGGGTATACTCCAATAAATCTTTTCTTCGATGGGCAAGTTTTTCACTCTTTCGGCCTATTTGTCATTGGGTTCAAAAACTCAACCTTGCGCAAAATCACATATAAATCCTAACCCTACCACACGTTGTTCCAAGATATTTAATATCTATATTTATTTATTTGTCTGTTACCACATTATCGGTAACAATTATTGTTTTATCGTTACCAAACTCGATATATAAGCGTTTCACGCAAAACTAAAGTTCAACTTCACAAAGTTCAGCTTAACTGCTAAAATTGGACCACGGGGAGGGGTGGGGGTTAGAGCTGAAACATTTTGAAAATTCAAAATTTCTCTCTTAATCTACGGCGGAAAAGAAACATCTATAAAACTAAACTTATTGTAACTGTAATTGCCTGTAAATGTTGTTATATACACATTTTCTCTAAGGTTAATATTTGTATTGACTGATGCATTTGAAATCTCAAGATTTCAGCATTCAGTCAACCCCCTCTGCTACTCATGTCCTAATAACAATAATCTGCTATATCTTATATAATTCAGTTTGCAGGTCATCAGCGTTTTTGGAGACACACTGAGATTTTAAAAATTTTGCTTTGAGAAGATAATGTATGGACAATAACATTCGTCTGTACTCCAATGGTAATTCATTTGCTTCAACACAAAGGCTGGTTAGTAGGCTTGTTCCAAATGCACCCGTTGCTAGCCTGTGTTTTGTATGGACATTTTTAAAGTGCTTTTCCTGGGAGATGAATAAGCAATGCAACCATAATCCAGAATTGACCTGATGTATGGCCAGTAAAATGTGAGCTTTACACTTCTGTCAGCTCCCCAATTTGTATTACTCAAAATCCTTAAGAAATCCAGAGATTTTCTGCATCTAAGCAGGATTTCTTTTATGTGAGTGGTCCATGTTAACTTGGAGTCAACGATTTTAAGATTTCAAATATTGGACATTTTTAAGAAGAAAAAGTTAATTTTATTATGGGGCATGGAAGACAAAATTTAAAGAAAAATATGTTATTTATTAAAGTTCACTTTATTCTATTTGCGGATATTCACTTTCTATGACTGAGGGTTTTATTTAGTAAATAAATTCCAATTGTCCTTGCGAGAATCGAACCAGCGATTCTATATTTTTTAACTATACGTAGTTAAACGGCTTAACTCACATGGCTAGTTTGAGCCTGTTTTAAGAAATAAAATCTACAATATTTAAGACAATAATGCCGATATTAATTTTGGTGGTTTAAAAATATTTATGAAAGGATGTATTCCTCGAAAATTGTAGAAATAATATTACATGTCTATTTTTTAGTTTTACCTGACTCAGGAATATCCTCATTCAGAAGTTGGAACCTACCTGAAACATAGAAATATTAAAATTAGTATTAATTGTGATAAATCTAAAATTAAGCATACTATTTAAGATGAATACTTATTTTGACTATTATTTTCTACTGTGATGAATTATTTTATTATTAAAGAGTTCATTGTTATTGAATATAGAGGTACGAGTATGTATTGAGATGAAATATAGAATAATATTCTATTTACTTGTAGGAATATTCTAAACAACATTGTTTTTATAATTCGTGTGTTCCTGAATGTGGACATATTTTGAACATGAAAGACATCTAAATAAAGTATACATATATCACATGTGCCTGTTTACGCTCTAGAGGTCGTAATTTTCGTTAATAGTTACCAAGCTGGATATTCAATCGTTTTATATAAAAATATAGATCAAATTCCTTTACGGATGAAACCGAACCGGGGGTTTATCTTCATTATTATACGTCGGATCGAAAAAGTGTATAAATTCATTCTTATTGCAAATTTAATGTTCTATAAATGTTGTTATATGCGCGTTTTCATTATCTTAATTATTAACCGAGATATATGCATTTTGTAATTTCAACACTTTCGTAAACCCCCACTCCAACTCTCGCCTTATTAAGAAGAAGCTGCTAAATCCTGAATCATTTTATTAGTAGCTTAATAGGTCACATGATAGCGTCATCAATTATGATTTAACTTCTTTAATCGAAAATATGTATTTGATCTATACTATAGTCGGTATTTGACTGTTCAATTGAACACTGAAGTTCATAGTCGTTAAAGGCTGAGTTCGGACCAGAAGCAGGGATGGGATTTCGAAAATTCAAATTATATCTGAGAAAACCTTTTATAGGATCAATCTTGTTCAACTATTGACGCTCTACAATTATCCTTCTATAATTCCATTTATCTGTAACTTAAATATTAAGCGATTTATTCTTTTCAGTAAACTCACATTTCTACTCGGCGAGTTTCCACTTAGATATAAAAATGATGTAGGAAGAGGAGATCAATAGTTTGTCATACCAGTACGTGGGAAATCCGCTTAGTAAACGCAGCCCCTGCGTGGCGGACTTTTAACAATTTCAGTATCCCATTTTCCATTTACGCTTGTTCGGTTCTGAAAGCAGGTTAGTGTAATTAGATTAGACGCACTCTGTAGAAACCTTTGTAGTGGACGCGTCAGCACACCAGCTGTGCTGCTTCATGTCAGTATCAGCGCATTCCTTAAAATGAGAAAGAAAATATTTCTCCGTAGTATTACCATTTATATATCTACGTACTATAAAAAAAAAGTGGGGCTGCGTTACCTGAACAGATTTCATAAATGCGCCACGTATTTGCATTTATCTCAAAGCGTAAAAGTGAGAACAATATTTTGGTATTTAGGCTTCAAATAAAGTGTTTCATAATATAACATCTTACTGATAGTATAACATGTGTAGAAGTGGTGGACAGAAGGCCGAAAACTAACAAATGCAAATATCTTGGTTAATAATCGACATAAAGAAAAAATGTACATAACATTTATAGAACATATAATTTGCAATAACATTCGTTCTATACACTTTTTTTATTCGACGAATAATAATGAAGATACTTAGAATTTTCGAAATTCCTCCTCTCTTTTAGCAGATTTCCCTTAAGGAAAATCAGCTATTGTGGTCGTACTCATGACGCGAGTTTCGAAAAAATTTCTTCAAATGTACATCGATCCTACCCAGGAGATGACGAAAGATAATGAGCTCCGTTCAAAATTATATATATATATATATATATATATATATATATATATATATATATATATATTTGTCTGTTAAACGCTCTAGCGGTCGCAATTTTTGTTTGATCGTTACCAAACACAGAATATAATCGTGTGATGTCAGACGGATGATCACGGTCGTTAATGGCTGAAATCGGACCAGTGGGAGGGGGTTTAGAGGGGGGATTTTTTGAAAAAAAATTAATATCTCTGTTATCATGCGTCGGATCGAAATATGGTATAGAACCAATCTTATTGCAAATTAAATTTACTATAAATATTGTTCTATACAGGTTTTCTGAATCTTGAATATTAACCGAGATATTTGCATTTGTATTCTGCGTGTGGTCGCCAGTAGGCTATGTTCGGACTTTCCGCCGAGAGCTCTGGTGGCCGTTTCCATAACTATTCGTCCCTCGTAAATAGGTTTAGACGTAAGGTTAACTGTTTTTTGGTCTAGAAACTACTGGGTTATTACGCCCTAAATAATGTTTTAGGTTTAGAGGTTTCTTACTACTACAGTTGTTATTAGGCAGATTTCTCTATTGCAAAACCACGTGGGAAATCTGCTTAGTTTACGCAGCCCCTGCGTGACGGACTTTTTATATATCGAATTAACTGTTAAACAAAAATTGCGACCACTAGAGCGGTAACAGACATATATGTAATTTTGAAAGGAGCTAATTTTCGTCATCTAGTAGGTAGGATCGATGGACATTTGAGGAAATGTTTCGAAAACCGCGATATGACAACAACCTCAATAGCTGATTTCCCTTAAATCTGCTTTAAAAGGCCCGTCACGCAGGAGCTTCGTAAACTAAACAAATTTCCAACTTTCTGCTATGACACATGTGATCTCAACTCATCACATTTTCTCTATATCTATGAAAAACCCCGTTGAATAGGAGTGTGAGTTACTGATGGAAAACCAGAACGTTCGAATAATTCGCTTGATGCTTGATTTATCGACGAATTACGTGGAACAATAATTGTAGAGCACTAATAGTTTAAAAAGATCGACTCTAAAACATTTTACGATCCGACAAATAAGAACGGAGATATTTTGAATTTTCAAATTTCTTGCCCAGTCTAAACCCTCTCTCATAGTTCGAATTATGACGCTAAATAATCGAGTTCAAGATTGAATTGCAAATAATCGATTTGTAGTCAGCTGACTTAACCTACCTCAGGAACCTCTCAGTATCAACTACCTCCTCAGTGTGGACAGTCACAACGAATGTAAAAGAGAAAAGAGCACTTCAGAAACTTGAGTAGCAATTTATAATTAGATTAATTAAATATCTCATCGATTTTTTTTTTAAATTTTCCTTTGCACTTTACCCATGTACAAAGGGCGTTTATTTGCCCTTATAATACATCGTGTTTTGTGCACAAGAATGATGTTCATAAATTTGTTCTTGAAATTAAAAAAAAGAAAATAAAAAAAAGAAAATAAAAAAAAGAAAAGGAAACAAAAAAAAATGGAAAATAAATAAATATATACATAATAAAAGAACAAACAATCATAGTGATGAAAAATTAGTACTCATAATAAGAATAATCGAAACAATCCAATAACATGTTAATTTAACTTCATTAAGAAAGTTATGCCACTCGTTCTAATGCATTATTAGATTATTGATTTAATGTAGGCATTAAAAAGAAAAAAGAATGGAAAGAAAGACTTAAAATATTATTTTTTTAAGTAAGGTATTTAAAACGTCCGCTGTTTCTATTAAGGTTTTAGAATAATGCCTAAATACTAATGGGTATTTTTTAAACAAACTCTTTAGATCTATTGGCCACTGGTCTTTGTTTTTGAGATGTGTATATGTCATAGATGAAGACACGTACTAATACAATATATAGCAAAAGAATTGTTAAGGGATGTGTTAAATTAAATGTGAAAAGCTTTAGTCCCTGAAGAGGTGGCAAGTAAGCTAAGAAACATGTAGGGCAGTTTCAATAATGTTTGCACCGAAAAAAAAAATTATTCGAGATCCGTGCCGATGAATGTTTTGAATTTTATGAATGTATAATTAATTTTTGGTTCAGAATAAGAAGAATACCTTTGTTGTATTGTATAAAAAAAAAAAAATCTTTTTCTTGAATGGATCTCATTTTCTGGGTAGGATCGATGGGCATTTGAGGAAATTTTCCGAAAATCGAGTCATGAGTACATCAATAGGTGATTTCCCTTACGGGAAATCTAATAATATTATTTCCAGGGAAATACAGAAGAAAAGAGCTAAGACCATCTCGAAATATACTGGAGCGTTATAAATCTAGTCTAAGAGTCAAGAGTAGACAGCGAGCTCTATGTGTGTGTGAGAGAGATATATTCTATGTGGGAACTCTCAGAACAGCTGATATCATTGAGGCGGCGTGGGCAGTTTTATGCTTTCCCAGAAATATTGGCTGCGGTAGAATATTTTCCTTGAAAGAAACTCAAGTAGCTTGTTCAGCTCCTAATGTCTTTCTGATATACTTCCAACTCCCTCCTACGAGTACAATTATGAAGATATCGAGTTTCTTACACTCTCGAGTTTTTCTTTTTCTCGTCGAACATCCCTCCATAAATATGGTAATTACATAAATGACTCTACTTTATTAGCTTAACGAGGCCGTTCAACTGTCAGTTAAGCTATGGATGTCCTCATGAGTGGACTTTATACATATATTTATTTCGAATTGTATAGATGTTTTCGGTCAGGTTATTATTATTTCAAGGGTGTGATTTTTTATGACCTGCTGCCACAAGGTAAATCAATCGATTCCACTCTATACTGCTCACAATTAACAAAATTGAATGAATCAATTCGACGAAAACGCCCAAAACTGCAATTGAAAGGGTGTCGTCTCCATCATGATAATGCCAGGCCGACACTTCGTTAGTCACCCGCGAACAACAATTGTGTTATACGCCATTTTGCTCATCTCTTCTTTGGACCTGCTTAGTACTCCACCTCCATCATTTCACCCGACCATTCACCGGACCGTTACGGTTTGAAAACGGTTTCAACAGGGTTATGGAAATACCTGTTTTGAAAATAACCACAACATTATATCAGTTGGGTACAAGACTTAGTTATTACAGGGACTTATTTCTACTATGGCTGATTCCTGGGGTAAAAAATACCTTGAAAATTAACCGATGAACTATTACAATTTGATTAATAATAAAAATTAATATTAATTACAATATAGTTTCTTTCAAAATAAAAAAATATGTTTATTTTGCCAACTCTAATAATTGTTCAGCTCTGAGTGGCTGGAAAACCTGTTTGTTTACAATTGAGACGTGTATAACGTCAGGTGGGAAATCAGCTTAGTTTACGCAGCCACTGAGTGGTGGACATTTTTCGTTGGGGAATATATTAAGAAAGTTGGTGATCTTCGAATTTCCCTTTATAAAAAGACAGAGTAGAAGACACATTGAGAATATAGAGCTGATAAGAGAATTGATATTGGTAGTTGATAAGAATGCTGACACAAGCACCATAACCCGAGGACCTGCGCTGCCTCGACCTAGAATAACCATGATACCCTCTCTCCCTCTTTCGGCAAGTACTAAATATATTTATTTCATTTTGTATATTTTTAATTAAAATTTTGAATAGAATTTGTCTGGTAAATATTTCTATACAAAAATAATTCTGAAGAATATTAGTTTTAAAAACATTCGTACACTTGTTTCATCCAGAGAATTAGTTTGGAACACAATTTCTAGTACTTTCAAAAAGAAAAGGCCAAGTGTCTTCATCAAATATTTACACTTAAAAAGAAAAAGCATAGAAATCTTTCCATAAACTTTTAATTAAAATTTAAGTTGGTTTTTTTTTCTGTTAAATATTCCTGGACATATTTTTAAAGAATATTATTACAATTATTAGTGATTCACTAAGCTAAGCATTATAATTATTCTGTGATTTACTAAGCTCATTAATGCCTAATAAAAAAAAATTATAATTGAATATCATCTATAAAGTACTTATTTTGTATATACAATCTAGCTAATGTATGCAAGCTGATAATATGATAATGTTTAATTTTTTTTCAATTAGAGAGGAATCGTTACATTGAAATAACCAATGGAATCGGAATATCGCAATTTTAATATATCTTATAATCATTAAAAATTTTTAATATATCTTTAATCATGGAAGACATTAATGATTATCCCGGTCAATATTTAGACAAAATTGTTTTTTTTCGTGTAATCTCTTGAATACAATTTGGTATTTATACGACAATAAGTGAATAATAACAAAAGTTACTTTAAATAACAAAATAAACAACTTTGCATTGTGCAATCCCAGAAAACCCAAGAGAAAACGAAATAACTCGCTATTTAATTTCAGACCTTTCCCACGTACAACCCGTATGTTGCCCGTCCCTAAAAAAAATGGTATGACTTTATTATTATAATGTTAGGGTTTATATACTAATTATTTACTACTTTATTTATGAAACGAAATTTACCTATCGTGAAATTACGAAAAAAATCCAATAGACAGATTAGTAATATAGATAATATAAATATATATATATATATATATAATATATTATATATATATGTGTGTGTGTGTTTGTTTGTTAATGCTCTAGCGGTTGCAATTTTGGTTTGACCGTTACCAAACTCGATTTATAAACGTTTTGTGTAAAAAGAAAGACCATGTTAGTTAACGGCTGAAATGGGACGAGTGGGAGGGGGGGGGGTTAGAGGGTGAATTTCGAAAATGAAAAATATCTCCTCTATTATACGTTGGAACGAAAAATTGTATATGACATATCTTATTGAAAATTCAAATACCTATCCATGTTGTTATATACATATTTTCTCTACTATGAATATTAACCGAGATATCTCGAATATTTTTGTGTTTTCATCTTTAAGTAAACCCCTACTCCTGCTAATGTCATATTAACAACAAGCTGGTATGTCATGAACCAGTGTCTTATACCAGCACGTAAGGAAGTCTGCTTAGTTACGCAGCCCCTCCTTAACGGACAAATTTCTTTCTGCACAAGGTCCATCGTCACTAAAACCTATCATGCGGTTCTGACATCAAGAATAGTTCAAATTCTAAAGTTTTGTGACCACCCCTAGCATCATAATTTAGTACACAAATGCTTAATTGTTTAATAAATACGTTTTGAAACAGGAACAAATGAAAAATGTTATTTAAATTAACACATTTAGACAATGAAACCAGTTTTACGATTTCCATTCAAAAATATGAATTATAGATTTATTATTATATTATTGACATTGGAGGACAGAGTTAAATTTCTCATTGCAGCTTGAAAGTTGGAGAAGGTTAACTCTTGAGGGTGAGTGAGAGGCTGCAGCTTCTAGGTCGGGAGTTATTTTAAATAAGTAATAACTCTAAACCCTCCCCCAAAGGGCAAAGCTTCAAGGAATTGTAGCCACTATGCGGGCTATGTTGAAATGTTTAAGCCCAACTATATAGTATTACCAATTCACTCACAAAAAAAAATCCATCACGCAGGGGCTGCGTAAACTAAACAGATTTTTTTTATCAATAGATAAATCTACATACTGGTAGAATATTCCTCCGTGAATATGAAGTGAATAAATACAAATAGTAATTAGAAACTTCTCGACGGGAAGCGTCTGAAATGTAAACAGGTCTGCCAACCTCACAACAGAAATAAAAACAATTACTGAATTATATCAAAATATAACATATTAATTTTATTGAAAACTATATACTATATCTAGTACTGTAATATATAATGATGGTAAAATACATATATATATATATATATATATATATATATATATATATATATTGTTACGTTTTTATTACCAAAACCAGTAATAAACATTTTTAATAAGAGTTCTTTTGGATTGCAAAATTAAATACTCGCAAGTTTCACAGTTTTTATCACTGCACAATTTATTTCTCAATGCACAATGCACTTGGTAATTATTCTTAATTACTACTCACAGTATTACACTGATAGCGACACTGTTCTTCAGATTGCACAGTCCAATAATTCACTCCCGGTCACTGAAATTCACAGAAAGACGGCACTCCACTGTCCTTTACTTCGCAGCACTGCACTGTCTTAAACACGGCACTAAACAGTTACTTACAGGCACCACATAACACTATTCTTCTTATGAAAACACTTTACCGCACTGCACTAAGTCGCACTGTAGTACCGAACGCACATATAAGCACTTGAGAAGAAAACTGACTCGCTCTCGGCTGGCCCGTTCTTTATATAGGTTGTCTGCATACATCAAAGAGGAATTGTCTGGACTCTTCGACGTCGGGTCTCGTAGGGCCTAGTATGGGTTCGATCCTCTGTCGGCTTCTTTGATCTATCCTGCAATTCGCAAATTCGCGACTCTCGCTCTGAAGGATTATTCATGTATTAAATTTTCGCAACACTATATATGTATATAAAATTAACGGATAATAACGGACCTATTTAGTATTTTGAAAATTCACTTCTTTATACTCCCCTCCCACTGAACGAATTCCAGCCATAAATGAACTTAACTTCAATTTTACATAAAACGCTTAGATGTCTAGTATGGTAACGATAAAAAAAATGCGACAGGTAGAACGTTAACAGACAAATATATATACATATATATATATATATATATATATATATATACATATATAAATTTTAAACGGACCTCATTTTCGTGATCTACTAGGTAGGATCGATGGACATTTGAAGATATTTGTCGAAAATCGCACCATGAGTACAACGTCAATAGCTGATTTCCCTTCATGGAAATCTGCTAAAAACCAGTCAACCCAGGGCTGTGTAAGGTAAGTAGATTTTCCACGTATTTCCATTTATCTCAAAACGTAAATGGCCAGTGAGAACAATATTTGGTATTTAGAGTTCAAGTAAAGTGCTTCATTCTATAAACGCTAATGAACTGGGGGTTCATAATCAAGTTTGTTACAAAACGAGAATAACAACATTCTTAGAATTTTATGTTGGCAATGAGATTGGTTCTACAATATATTTCGATCTGACGGATGATAACGGAGATATTTCGAATTTTCGATATTCAATTCTCCCAACTCCCCTCCCACTGAACGTATTTTCAGCCATATACGAACTTGAGCTTTAATTTTACATAAAACGTTTAAATATCTAGTTCGTTAACGATGAAACAAACATTGCGACAGCTAGAGCGTTAACAGACACACACACGCAGATATATATATATATATATATATATATATATATATATATATATATACACACGAGTATATATCTAGGTTTATATACATAATTCTACTGTACGCGTGTATGTCACTGAACTCCTCCTAAACGGATGGACCGATTTAAATGATTTTTTTTGTATGCGTTAGGGTGACACCCTGGATGGTTTAGATTTACAAATCAGCCGGGCAGAAGGAGCGGGAGTGGGGGTTGTAAAGGAGGCCTTTAATTAAAAATAGCGATATTTCGTTTCCTATCGGTTTTTCGGCAATGATGCACAGAATAAAAGTTGTTTATTTTGTTATTTAGAGTAACCTAAATTATATTCACTTTTGTCGTATAACAAAGTTTAAAGGCGATATACACAAAAACCTAAAGTGGGAGCCAACAATTTTATTGGGCACGACTGAACCGAACTTAACAAAACTCAATATGTAAATTAGCAATAATTCTTCCATGATTATAAGCTATATTAAATTTTTTTGGTCGAACAGAAGTGGGGGTTATAAAGGAAGCCAGAATAAAAAAATTGCGATATTTCAATTTTCTATTTTTTTTTTTTAGGAAAACGAGGAAATTACAGAAGTTGTTTTTTGTGTGATTAAAAGTAGTTTTTGTTTTAAACATATTGAATTTAATATCCTAATCGCTTGAAATAACATGCAGGGCAACGTCTTTCGGGACCTCATCTTCGTCATCTCCTGGGTAGGGTCGATTGACATTTGAGAAAATGTTTCAAAAATCGCGGCATAGGGCTTTTCAGCAAAAAGGGCTGCTGATACTCCTTATTGGAAATTTGCTAATAACAATAAAAATTAGCTGAGACAGCTTTTAAGTTGAGCTCTTGGCCGCAAATCGGCCTGTTTCACCGTAACTCTCAATGAAAGCACACTTTTTTTTCCACGAATTTTTTTCTCGACTCTCAGAAGGTATATTGATTGATATAATGATTGTAGGACATGCGATGAATGATATTGAAATGTATTGTAGACTGACAGGGATATTGATGATCCTTATACAATACTTAGTCCCATTCGAAGTATAAAATATCGCTACACACCTTCAGTCAATGATAATTATTAGAAGAGTAATTTGTTATTTGCGGGTGACCTATTTTTTCCTCTCATAGCCAATTTTCCAAACAAAATGTATTATCGTGGTGTAGCCAAGGCAATTTTAGTATGCTTAATCGTGTCATAAAAATCGATCAGGAGATCAGGGTTTTGTCATATGAGTTAAAGAGTTGGCCTTAATCTCACATAGTAAACCTAGAGTGGCGAGTTCGATTCTTGCCTGGGCCAAGGAAGTTATTAAGTGACGAAATTCTACATCCTAAGTTCCACTCTGGCTAAAAAAGGCGGTAACCTGTAGATAACCCGTCCCAATTAGCCTGAGTTGCAAAAAGTGGACATTAATAAATAATAATAATAATAATAAAATAATATCCTTAATACAACATGAAAATAGATTTAATAAAATATGACAATAGTTGAAATAACACCTAACAATTATTGTAAGATAAAATAATAGCTATAGTATAGTAATTATAATATAGTTCAATAAACAAAATACAATGAACTATTGACATGCCTAACTCATATAGAAAGACATAAGGCTGTGACCCTGCTCAGTGTAAAATGACCAAGGAAAGTTTGAACCAGTGTTCCTAATGTAACCACAAGTGCAATATATAATGTACAATAGTTTTCAAGTATTTCTAGTCTCGGTAAGTAGAAATAAGATAAATACCATATGTTACACTCTAGTTTAATAATAATGTGCAATATATATTAAGTAGTACATCTATTTTTACTGCTCTGAAGAATATAAAATAATTATTCTCGAAACCTTGTTATAAAATAAAAATATTTCACCAAATTTGACCAAAACTCCAAGAAACAACACCATATATATATACAGTCGACTCTCGCTATCACGAAATTCCACGGGACTGCCATTTTTGTTCGTGTTATGTATAGTTGGTCTTAGGCATAGTTGGAGTTATAGAGGTGAACTAAATGAAAATTCGTGTTACAGAGGTAAAAAAAATGTACTGTGATTTATTCCCTACATCTTCTACAAATCTACATAATCTTAATATTTTACGAATATTTAAATGAATAAAATATGTATATATACATAATTAAAAAAACCGGTAAAACACAGAAAATATAATATTAATTCCAATCTTCCTTTAAAACTGAAAATAATGTTGATTAAAATAAAAAAAACTTTGCTGTATCCCTTACAGCTTCAAAATTAAACATTTAACTTGGTACAGTATAATAAAAAATACCCGAGACGAGACTGCAAACAGACTAAAGGCTCTTGTCCCCGGTTATGACTCACCGACAGGTTGCAACCTGAACGCCGGGATTTCGTGTTAAACAAATCCATTCTGAGAACATCGTGATATAGAGGTAATGCGCTAATCAAATTCGTCTTATCTACTGAACTTCGAGTTACAGAGGTAATTTTTGTCTCTCTTCGTGTTATAGAGGTAAAATATAACCGGAAAATTAGTTCGTGTTACGTATGGTAATTTCCTCGTGTTAAACAGGTTTTTCCAAGGGGATTAAAAATAATTCGTGATATCGAGGTTCGTGTTAGCGAGAGTCGACTATATATTGTTCCATCTTCAATGAAACAGACGAAAGAAACCATAAGTTCTCCACCTTTCAAAAGGACTACCCAGCTCCAGCTGTTAGCAGAGAACAAAAGCAGTAGAGGAAAAAAAGACTGCAGAGTCTACTTCTTCTTGTGAGAGCACACGTTCATAAAAGAAGTATTTATTTATTGTTGATATTCGTCAAAACCATGGCTAATTAAGTAGCGTTCAAGCCAAGGTGGGTGGCAAGGAAGAGGATATGGATGGAGAGAGAAATGGAAGAAATAAGGAGAAAAAGGGGAATGAATAACCAGCTGAAACTCAACACATATCTTCAACATCATCACCATTCAATATTGTAACCTCTAATCTACATATTTATTGTATATTATTAGCAGATTTCTCTTAAGGGAAATCGGATATTGAGGTCGTACTCATGACGCGATTTTCGAAAAATTTCTTCAAATGTCTATCGATCCTACCTAAGAGATGACGAAAATGAGGTCTGTTCAAAATTATATATATATATATATTTGACTGTTAACACTCTAGCGGTCGCAATTTTTGTTTAATCGTCACCAAACTCGGTATTTAATCGTTTTATGTAAAAGGGAAGATCAAGTTCGTTAACGGCTGAAATCGGACCAGTAGGAGGGGGAGTTTAAAGGGGGGATTTTCGAAAATTCGAAATATCTCCCTTACTATCACTGCTACATCGGATCGAAAAATTGTATAGAATCAATCGTATTGGGAATTACATTTACTATAAATATTGTTATATACATTTATTCTCTATCTTGAATATTAACCGAGATATTTGCATTTGTATTAAGTGTAACGGACGAGCTATGGTTCCCGCCGAAAGCTAGTTCGACCGTTTCCGTAACTCTTCGACTGTCGTATGGAGATTTCTTTATTGTATAACTTTACGTGGGAAATCTGCTTAGTTTACGCAGCCCCTGCGTGACGAACATTATATTATCATGCAACATTTTTCAAAAGACTTATTTGTTTTATCACCATATAACCACATTTATACAGTCCACCCTCCCCCTCCACCCTGTAAACCAGCATTTGCATAAACCCAAATAGTGAGAGGGTAATATTCATTTCCAAATGAATTACCCCATTGTTTTATATATCTATATTTGACATATGCAACAAGGTACTTCGCAAATTTGCTTCCGATTAAAAACAACATCTGTCCGTTACTAAACTGACAATTTATTTTGGTACGAATTAATTAATAATAATGTTTTTACAACGTTTTGCTAAAGAGAACTTCAAGAACTTGTTAGGTCAGAATGACTTCTCATATAGCATGCCGGCAGCCATAACAGTTGGTTTTTATTGACTTACCATGCCGTCCAAATTATTGCTAAGGTCAGAGCTATTCAGTATAATATTACAAGGGCTGGGAGTGGCCTATCTAGCCATTTTGCAAATTGTTTTTCCTTTGGCCCAGTTTAAAAGGCAAGGTCGCCATTGTATACGACTGTTTTTCCAGAAATGCCTAGCTGGAAACATCAATATAAATAGAAAGAGTGATCCCGCTCTTTATGCACAACTTTAATTCTGTAATCGTCCTAAATTAAGCGAAAAACTCTCTCGGAATACTTTTATTAAATGTTATTATTTGTTATGGACTATTAATGTTCATGAGTGTGTTTAGTTCAAAGTGGACTACTTCAATAAACGTAATAAAGAGACGGTGTATTCACAAATGGATATCATTACAGAAATAGAATTACGTTCAGTGTGTTGTAACAACAATAATGTTCATTGTTTTGGGTCTGTTTCTCCTCGTATTAAAATAGCATAAAACTATCGCCTACTTCCTCTTACCGTATTTGCCTGGCAGAATGTATTACCGCCATCTAGGTGAGGGAGTTTAATTAATTTTTATGAACTGAAAAAAGATCCTCGGGTTACAACAGCACTCTATGTTATTTTAGAGCTAATCTTAAGTTCCAAATATTTTTCCCACGAGACCTTTATTATGCGAGATACATGCAACTTCCTTGTGCAAAGTATTGACTTATTGTCGTGAAAACATTCATCTGATCTATACCATACTCGATGTTTAACCATTTCAGTCAACACTTTAGATCAGATTTGTATTGGTAGAAATGGCACCAGAAATAGATGAAGGGGGGGGGAGAGGTTCGAAAATTCAATATATCTGCTTTATTATGAGTCGGATTGAAAAAAGTACAATAAATAAATATACATACTGGTAACTCCACCGAGAATATTAAGTGAATAAATAAAAACGGTAATGAGAAATCTTTCAGTTACAAGTTAGTAACTCTACAACGGAAACCGTCTGAATTGTAAAAAACATGGCAGCCAATCTGAATGCTAGACCGGAGAGAAAACATTAATGAAATATATCTGAATATAAAATATTAGTTTCATTGAAAATTATTTACTAAAGCTACTGAGAATCAGAATATTTAAGCTACTAAAGAAATATTTTTTATCTCAATTCCTTAAATTTTAGTAATCAGAGAACAAAATTAGCCCCCCCCCCTTTAATCAACAGAAAGTATTTGCATATATCTCACAAAGTAAAAGTTCAATGAAAACAATATTCCTTTTTTAACCTTGTAATGAAGTAGTTCATGATATAACAGCTTACTATTAACATAACGTGAGTAGGAGTGGGGGTTTACTGAAGGAGGAAAACTATAAAATCCACAGATCTCGGCGATGATACAGAAAATATGTTTATAACAACATTTTTAGATCATTCAATTTGCACTAGGTTTGGCTCTATACAATTTTTCTATCCGACGTTTAGTAACGAAGATATGAACAAGTTTTCATAATTCCTCCCTTTAAACCCTCCCTCAAACTGGCTTCAGCCATTAACGAACTCGACCTTTCTTTTTACAAAAAAAAAAAAGATTACATGTGGAGTTTAGTAACGCTAAAAAAAAATTACGACCGCTAAAGCGTTAAAAGACAAACATATATCTATATTTGTATGTATAATTTTGAACGGACCTAATTTTCGTCATCTCCTGGGTAGGATCGATGGACATTTGAGAAAATTTTTCAAAAATTGCCTCATTTAATAATAATGTTACAGAACCAATCTTCTTAAAATATTGACAATTCTACAACTTTTGTTCTATGCATTGTTTTTTGTAGCTCATATATTAAGCGTGTAATTCGTACATTCTGATTTTTAGAATGAACATGCGTTGAATTGAGTAGTGCGTAAAGCCAGTCCGTATGAATCGGCATAATTTACGCGGCCCATGCGTGGCAGACGTTTTATTAGATTTCCCTTCAGGCAGATCAGCTATTGAAGTCATAATCATGACGAAATTTTTGAAACATTTCCACAAATGTCCAGCGATCCTACCAAGAAGATGACGATAATGGGGTCCGTTCAAAACTATATATACTGCTCAAAAATGAATAGGGATATTGGCTGTTTTGTGGTATTTATGGGGCCTAGCATTTTTGTTTTTTTTAATTATAAATATCATTAATATTTATTAGACATTATTGTATTTTCCCCCCATAAAAAGTAATTTAATTAGGGTCAATTTAATTAAAATCAATAGGATAAGAAAAAATAACGAATAACCCTATTCATTTTTGAGTAGTATATATATATATACTAGCTAAGGTACCCGGCTTCGCTCGGGAAATCATTTTAGGCTGAATGATGATAGTATTTTTTTGGGCAAGGCTTCAATGTTTACAACTACACTTCCCGTCGGCGCGCATTGTTTTGCTGTGAGGGTCAGGCAGGCGATTTATAAATGAGAAATTTTATATTTGAAGAATAAATAAAAATGTGTTCCTAATCTATCCCTTGCCACTTTTTAACTCACCTTTTTAAATACTTCAAACCATAATCATGGACAGTATTTATTACAATTAAATATCCTCTATAATGAAACTTATTTCCTGTCAAAAACCCACCCAAGCACATATAGTTTAAGCATAGTTTAGCACGTAAGGTTATATTCATAATAGTAGATCTCAGTGGTAATCACTTCCCGTAATGCCCAGCATTTCACAGGAAATTAGTAAACTCAATTAACTCTATTAGCCTCCGTCTATTTCCGTTCTCGCATTAGAGCTATCAACACTCTTCTCCTTAAATTATTAATTCAAAATGTTATTGTAATAATTTATCTACCTGATTGAATTAAATAATAGTGTTACCCTAAAAATAATTTCATTCATATTCAAAAAGCTAGTCGAGGGGAAGAGATCGTAGCCGTCCCTGCAACCTAAGTAATACTTTAAACAATCATATCGAGTTTAAAGCATTTTGTCTTTTGTCATAATGACATTAACATTTCATTGTTATGATAGTACATATTTGTTTCAATAACATGAAGATATAGGAAATAAGATAGTATATAACCAAAATCAAAGAGTTTGATTCCCTACTACTTCCCCTATCACTCCTTGAGGAAATTCAGCACGATTTTTTTTTTTAAATAATACATTATACAAATTAAATAATAGAAATGCTCTTAAGTTTAAATTTCTATTGGAAATAAATAACAAAGCTATTTTCTAGGGAAAATGAGGCGAAGGGGAAGGGGATTTATAGTCTCACTAATCCGAATCATACTTAGTACTAAATAATCGAAATAGATAAGGCTAAAACATAATATCATTTGTCATAATATGCCTATATTAAAAACACTTAAATAAGTACTAATAAAATCGTCGACTCCCGCTATAGATTTAGCTTATATCCCGTATTTACTTCAATTTACGACATAAGTGAATGGAACCAGAGTTGCTCTAAATAACAAAGTAAACAACTTTTGTTATGTGCACCTTTGCCGAAAAACAAATAGAAAATGAAATATCCTGAATTTTTAATTCAGACCTCCCTTATAACACTCACTCCCGTTCGAACCTAAAAATTTTAATATAGCTTATAATCATGGGAGAATTAATGCTAATTGACATACCGAGTTTTGTTAAGTTCGGTTCAATCGTTAGCGCCCAATAAAATAGTTGACTCACGCTTTAGTTTATAGTATATATCTCGTTTATACATCGTTAAAATTCAAAAATGAATATCACAAAAGTTACTCTAAATAACAAAATAAACAACTTTTGTTAGGCACATATTTGCCGAAAAACGAATAGAAAACGAAATACCGCTATTTTAAATTCAGGCCTCCCTTACAACCCCCACTCCTGCCCGTCCCTAGAAATGTTAGTATGGCTTATTATAATGACAGCGTTAGTGCTAATACACATACCGAGTTTTATTCATTTCGGTTGGGTCTTTCGTCTCAAATAAAATTGTTCACATTCGTTATAGGTTATTGCGTATATCTCGTTTATAATTCAGTATACGAAAAAAGTGTATATAACAAAAGTTACTCTAAATAACAAAATAAACCACTTTTGTTATGTTTATATTTGCCGAAAAACCAATAGGAATCGAAATATCGCTATTTTTAATTTCAGGCTTCCCTTATAACCCCTACTCCTGTTCGTCTCAGAGTCTCTTATATCTCTCTATATATATATATATCTATATATATATAAAATTGTAACCTCTGTCTGTACATTGATTTTTTTCGCGAAATTTCACGATAACTTTTCGTTTCACATGTCATAGACACCATATCTGCATTTTGTTTCTTTCGTGTATGTTTGTTTGTTTGTTTGTTTGTTTGTTACCTTTTCACGCATAAACGGCTGAACCGAATTTTATGAAACTCGGGATGTATATTACTACTAACCCAACTTAGACTTTAGGCTATATTAATTTTCTCTGAGACGAACAGGAGTGGGGGTTATAAGGGAAGCCTGAAATTAAAAATAGCGATATTTCGTTTTCTATTGGTTTTTCGGTAAATATGCACATAACAAAAGTTGTTTATTTTGTTATTTAGAGTAACTTTTGTTATATACACTTTTGTCGTATACCGAAGTTTAAATGCGTTATACGCTAAAAATTATAGCGGGAGTCAACAATATTATTTGCCAAAAAAGACTCAACCGAACTAAATAAAGCTGGGTATGTGTATTAGCAGTGAGGCTTTCATTATAATATGCCATGCCACCATTTCTATGGACGGGCAGGAGTAGGGGTTATAAGGGAAGCCTGAAATTAAAAATAGCGATATTTCGTTTCCTATTGGTTTTTCCGCAAATATAAACATATCAAAAGTTGTTTATTTTGTAATTTAGAGTAACTTTTATTATATGCACTTCTGACGTATACGGAAGTATAAATGAGTTATACGCTAAAAACTATTGCGGAGTACACAATATTATTTGCCACAAAAGACTCAACCGAACTCAATCAAACTCGCTATGTGAATTAAAACAGACGATTTCCTTATAATAAGCCATTCAAACATTTCTAGGGACGGGCAGGAGTGGGGGTTATAAGGGAGGCCTGAAATTAAAAATAGCGATATTTCGTTTCCTATTGCTTTTTAAGAAAATATGCGCATAACAAAGTTGTTTATTTTTTTATTTAGAGTAACGTTTGTTATATGAACTTTTGCAGTATACCTAAGTATAAATGAGTTATACGTTAAAACTTTAGCGGGCACTAATGGCTGAACCGAACTTAACAAAACTCGGTATGTCAATTAGCATTAATTCTTTCATGATTATAAGTTATATTAAAATTTTTAGGTTCGAACGGTGAGGGGGGTTATAAGGAAGGCCTGAAAAAAAAAATTCACCATATTTTACATGTATGAGACGGGAATATAAAAATATCGAAGACTGTGAAGCCTTATCGAACAAATAATACTATTATTAGCAAATCACCGGCAACGACGGGTATCAATCCTAAACACTAAAAAATGTCAAAATATTGTGCAATGTAAAGCCTGCTAAAAAATACCATCACCATTCAGCCTCAAATGAATTCCCGGGCGAAGCCGGGTATCTGAGCTAGTATATATATAAAATTGTAACCTCTGTCTGTACATTGATTTTTTTCGCGAAATTTCACTATAACTTTTCGTTTCACATGTCATAGACACCATAACTACATTTGGTTTCTTTCGTAACTGTTTGTTTGTTTGTTTGTTACCTTTTCACGCATAAACGGCTGAACCGAATTTTATGAAACTTGGTATGTATATTACTACTAACCCAACTTAGACTTTAGGCTATATTAATATCCTCTGAGACGAACAGGAGTGGGGGTTATAAGGGAAGCCAGAAATTAAAATTAGCGATATTTCGTTTCTTATTGGTTTTTCGGCATATATGAACATAACAAAAGTTGTTTATTGTTTAATTTAGAGTAACTTTTGTTATATTCACTTTTGCCGTATACGGAAGTATAAATGAGTTATACTATAAAACCTATAGCGGGAGTCCACAATTTTATTTGGCACAAAAGACTCAACCGAACTAAACCAAACTCGTTATTTGAATTAGCACTAACGCCTTCCTTATAATAAGCCATACTATTTCTAGGGACGGGCAGGAGTGGGAGTTGTAGGGAGGCCTGAAATTAAAATAGTGATTTCCTATTGGGGTTTCGGCAAATATGCAAATAACAAAAGTTGTTTAATTTGTTATTTAGAGAAATTTTCTCAACACTTCTTTTCAATATGAACTACCAGGTACCTCAAATGAAAAAATTTATTCAAATGTATGTCAATATTTTCTCATTAATAATTGAAATCTATGCATAATGCACAGGAAACGGGAAATATGACAATATGCAGAACAGTGAACAGTTAGAGGGTGAGAATTTCGAAAATTCAAAATATCTTATTTAATATAAGTCGTATAGAAAAATTGTATAGAACCAATATTATAGAAAAGTTAAGGTTCATTAAGTGTGTGCTGTATGTTTTTTTCTATCTTCAAAATTAACGAGATATTTGGATGTTTTCGTTTAGTTGCTGTATTATGTGCCACCTGTTCTATAATTAAATACCAAATACTTTTCTTAAGAGACCTTTATTATTAATTGTTTAAGTGAAGTCGTCATTGACGCTTTATGTACGCTATACCAACACTTGGGAAACCTTCTTAGTTTACCCAGCCCCTCCTGGACGGACTTATTTGTAACAATTACTGTCTGAATTGTAATAAAGCAGAAAAGTCTTGTCGAAAACGAGAGAGAGGAGCACACACGGAGAGTATTCAGCCAGAGGAATGAGTAATACACAAGTCGTGAGAGATAAAATAAGCATTTTGTGGAGTCATACATCAGAGACGAGGGATCTAAAGGCAATCATGTTACACCGTCTGAGGAAACTCATGGCTGGCAAGGCGGAAAATTTTAACTATCCTACCTCGCTCTCAAAACTTCATTTATATAATTACCCAATTTATGCATAACTACCTTACTGCGTGACTAATTAGGCGTATTTTGTTTATAAAATAGGTATACTTAATTAAATATGAGACAGCTTTATCAAAAAGTCCGTCACGCAGGGGCTGCGTAAATTAAGAAGATTTCAAAATTATATCGACATTTGATCCCTTCTCACCACATACTCTCTATTTCTATTTCAAAAAAACCAATGAATAGAAGCTAAGAATTATAATTATTCTGTGATTTATTAAGCTCCTTAATAGCTATTAAAAACTTTCCCTCTCACAATCATATAATCCGCTCTATACATTAATTATGTAACAAAATGAGTAACAAAGTAATAATTTTAAAGCGGGTGCCATTTCATAAAAGTCCGTCACGCAGGGGCTGCGTAAACTAAGCAGATTTCCTTAGGGAAGTTTAGTAATAGATAAATATACATACTGCTAACACAACGACACCGTGAATAAATACAAACGGAATTAAATGTTTCATCCAATTTCAATAACCTGGCGACAGGAAGCCTTAGGTTAGAAATGTAACAAACGGGCGATGCATAATAACGGAGATATTTGGAATTTTCGAAAATCCCCCCCATTAACCCCCCCCCTCCCTTAACAAAGTTGATCTGTCTTTTTACATAAAACGGTTAAATATCGAGTTTCGTAACGAATAAACTAAAATTGCGACCGCTAGAGCGGTAACAGACAAATATATATATATATATATATATATATATATATATATATATATATATACAGTTTTGAACGGACCTCATTTTCGTCATCTCCTGGGTAGGATCGATGGACATTTGAAGAAAAATTTCGAAAATTCCGTCATGAGTACAACCTCAATAGCTGATTTCCCTTAAGAGAAATCTGCTAAAAACAGATGACTAGAAGGGATCGGTAGACTGGGAGGGGAGTGGAGTTACTGAAGGCTGAAAACAAAAATTACGAAAAAATGAATAGACCAAAAATTGTACTGTACACCATCAATAGTTTAACGAGATTAGTCCAATAACATTTTGAAAAGATATTTTGAATTTTCGTATCCATCTTTTAACCACCCTTATCCCTTGTACGATTTTAGCCACTATCAAATGTGAGATCTATAGCGTTGACATAAAAGGTTAAATATCGAGTATGATATAAACCAAATAAAAATTTTCGAGTTCGAACACGTCATCAAGCGATGAAGTTTTAGCAGATTTCCCTTAAGGGAAATCAGCTATTGAGGTCGTACTCATGATGCGAGTTTCGAAAAATTTCTTCAAATGTCCATCGATCCTACCCAGGAGATTACGAAAATGAGGTCCGTTCAAAATTATATATATATATATATATATATATATATATATATATATATATATATATTTGTCTGTTAACGCTCTAGCGGTCGCAATTTTGTTTGATCGTTACGAAACTCGATATTTAACCGTTTTATGTAAAAAGACGGATCAAGTTCATTAATGGCTGAAATCGGACCAGTGGAGGGGGTTTAGAGGGGAGGATTTTCGAAAATTCGAAATATCTCCATTACTATACGTCGGACCGAAAAATTGTACAGAATCAATCATATTGCAAATGAAATTTACTATAAATATTGTAATATACATTTATTCTCTATCTTGAAAATTAACCGAGATATTTGCATTTGTATTCTGCGTGTAGTCACCAGTAGGCTATGTTCGGACTTTCCACCGAGAGCTCTGGCGGGCGTTTCATTAACTATTCGTCCCTCGTGAATAGGTTTAGAGGTTAGGTTAACTGTTTTTTGGGGCTAGAAACTACTGGGTTATTATGCCCTAAATAATGTTTTAGGTTTAGAGGTTTCTTACTACTACAGTTGTTATTAGGCAGATTTCCCTATTGTAAAACTTCACGTGGGAAATCTGCTTAGTTTACGCTGCCCCTGCGTGACGGACTTTTATGTATCTCGCATAATAAAGTTCAAGAGACCTTTCCTTAACAATCATTTTTGGTATTTAAGCTTATAATAAAGAGGTTCATGATATAACAACATATTCTTAATAGGACTGGAGTAGGAGAGGGAGATTGCTGAAAACTAAAAAAAAATCCAAATTTCTCAGTTAATATTCATGATAAAGAAAATATTTATATAAAAACATTTTAAAATAATTTAATTTGCAAGCAGATGGGTTTAGTAAACTTTTTCGATCCGACTTATAATAACGAAGATATATCATACAATTTCGGCTTTGACTCAAATAAGCGTTCAACCAACATTGTTTCTTTTGGAATAAAGTTCATTATGAAATCCCCGAAGAGAACATGTTGTAAGAGTTTTTATGCAATTGAAAAAAGTTTCATTGCTAGATAGTTTTCTTCATTCATACATTATTGCAGCAATTGCAATTATTGAGTATGTGCGTACTAGTTCTACTAAATATCAAAAATGGTAATCACACTTTATAATTCACTTATAATTTAACTTTCTCCCGGCATGATTCGTTTGAAAATTATCATCCATGTATAATAATGTTCTGGGAGCTGTATGGAAGAAAAGCTTCATTTCGAAATGAGTTAGGCGATGAAAGCAAGAGGCTGGAGAGAACTCATATAAAGTTATTATTGGCCAAGGAACGAAATGAAACTCTGTGTTGGCCCAAAGAGGCAAATCTCAGAGGGCCACTTATATCAGAACTCTTTGAGAAGGCATTATGGCCTTAGAGAGCCCATATAATGCTTTCTTTCGGCTCAGTCTTATATGTCATTGTCCGAGATGACACTGCTTGACTAAATTGTTAGGAGAAAAAATCCGTCACGCAGGGGCTGCGTAAAATAAGCAGATTTTCCACCTGATGCTATGAAACACTTGTGATCTCAACTCACAACATATTCCCTATTTCTATGTAAAAAACTAAGAGTAGAGAGAGGGGTTGCAGAAGGCTCTGAAAACAAGAAAGTCCGTCACATAGGGGCTGCGTAAACTAAGCAGATTTCCCTCGTGGAGTTTAACAATAGATATATCTATATAATGGTAACACAATAACACAGTCAATATTAAGTCAATAAATACAAACAGGGATATACTTTACGGTCAATACCTACGGCTCGTAAAAAAAAAAAAAAAAAAAAAATAAGGAAAGGGGAAGAAAAAAAAATTTAAAAGGAAAAAAGATAAAAAAAAGAGGGCTTGGAAAAAAAAAATATATATAATGTTAAATGATGATGATTACATTAAATAATGTAAAATATATATATATATATATATATATATATATATATATCCTATTAATATATAATAAAAGTCGGTCTAGCATGCGTGTGCCTGGGACTTCCCATGACTGGGGAACTCAAATACAGTATGAAGAGTGTTGGGCATTGATAACGAAGTTTTGTTGCCCAAAACAAACAACCAAACAACCTACGGCTCAGCGGAAAGAAAAACAATAACTGAAACATATTTGAATATAACATATTAATTTTATTAAAAACTATGTGCTACATCATACACTGTAACTTATAATGAATCAGAATAATTATTATTTCAATCAATCAAATTTTAGTAGTTCGAGAATTTAAGACGGGGGGGGGGGTCACAAGAACATATTTGCATGTTTCTCGTATAATAAAGGTCTCTGGAAAACAATACTTTGTATTTTTGCTTCGAATAATGTGGTTTATTATATAACAGAAACACGAGTAGAAGTGGGGGTTTACTGATGGCTGAAAACTGAAAAGTGCAAATATCTCGGTTAATATTCAAGATAGAAAATAAATGTATATTACAATATTTATAGTACATTTAATTGTGAATACGATTTACTCTATACACTTTTTCGAGCCGATTTATAGTAACGAATTTTCAAAATTTCCCCCCTCTAAACCCCCCTCCCCCTTGTCGGATTCCAGCTGTTTTTTCTTCTCTCGAAATATGGAGTTTGGTAACGATCAAACAAAAGTTGCGACCGCTAGAGTGGTAACAGACAAATATGTAAATATATATATATATATATATATATATATATATATATATATATAACATATATATATAATTAAACGTCTCTTGATAACAATATACGGTATATAAGCTTAGAATAAAGTGGTTTATGATATAACAGCGTATTGCTATTCTGAAATCAGTAGAAGTGATGGTTTCCTGAAGGCTGATAACTAAACATTGCAAATATGGCAGTCAATAATAAAAATAGAGAATAAATGTATGTTAAAATATTTATAGTACATGTAATTTGCAATAATATTGGTTCTACACACGTTTTCAATAAAATTTATAATAACGGAAATATTTTGAATTGTCGAAAGCCCTCCTCTAACCCCCTCCCTTCTTTTCAACCAATCTGATTAGTTAACCCGGCACCTGCATGAGGGACTTACTTTGCTGTTGTTGTTATTGTGTTGTTTTTGTTTCTTTCTTTTAAAATTTCAAATTTACCAATGAATGGTAAATAATACTGAGCGACATCGCATCTTTGGGGAGTTAATCAGATAACTAAAATATTTGTATATGTGTATATATTTATGTATGTATACACAGAATTACTGCCAAGAATTTTCTTTATTTTTAGTTACTATCCACTAAGTACAACTATTACTAACAAAATAAGTCAGACTCTGATCCAGAAATATCTCATTTTTAATATGTAACTTCTTACATAAGGATAAAATTTATCAATGATGAATTATTATTGTCAAAATTAATAATTTTCGGTTCTTTTATTAACAAATATATATATATGAAGTAATATAAGAAACTTGTTGAATAAATTTAATTCTAGAGTGTTTCACCAGAAGGTAAAAAATTCAATTTTCTGAGAACTGAATACAATGAACTAACTTGTAGGAAAAGTAAATTCGAAGAGTTCGAGGAAAACTTCAAGTATGAAGAGAGAGCGGGGGGGGCTATAATCCTATATTAATTCGTTCAGTGCCACTGGACTAGTTTATCAACAACTGTTGCATTAGAATATTCAAAGAAATTCTGATAAGAGATAAATCTAAAATATATAAAAAATTATCAGCTTACATGGCTTTCTTGGAAACAATTTTAATATTTATTTTGTTGAATTATGTTCTATTTGTTCCTTATCAATTTTCCAAAGAGAATATATATATATTTGAAATTATTATCCTTTATATATTCTCTCAGTCGTTGGTTATTGAATGGTAGTAGAGGATGGTTGGGTATGGGCTAACAAAATTTTCAATCCTTCAGATAGAGGAGTTTTTTTTTTTTTTTTTTTTTTTTTTTTTTATGCTGACAGTTTCGGGCACCATTGGTTTCCATCTTCAGAGGAATTGTAGTAGAGGAGAAGCAGGCAGCAAGAAAAAAAGTCCGTCACGCAGGGGCTGCGTAAACTAAGCAGATTTTCCATGTGAAGATTTACAATAGAGAAATCTGCAAACTGGTAAAACAACACCACTGTGATTAAATACAAACGGTAATGAGGAATCTTTCAGTTAATTAAAATAAATTCCCAACTGAAACGGCTTCTGAATAGTAAGAATAATTTATTTTTTAATAACTCAAATTTTAGTAGTCCAAGAACTAAAGAAGGGGGGGGGCAGATGTTCAGAACGTATTTGCATGAATCTCACAAAGTAACGAAGGTAAGGTAAGGTTAGAAATGACTAGTAAGGTTAGAAGAAGCTTCCACCTGAGCCAAGCAGTTAAGAAAATGGCCGACCTAATCCGAACTATACCCGACCACATGTCTCACAGTCTTCATAAAAATGCAAATATCTCGGTTTATATCCAAGATAGAGAATAAGTGTATATAAAAATATTTATAGTAAATTTAATTTGCAATAAGATTAGTTCTATTTTTCGATCCGATGCATAATAACGGAGATATTTTGAGTATTCGAAAATCCCCCCTCTAAACCCCCCCCTCCCTCGTGTCCGATTTCAGCCATTAACGAACTTGATCTGTCTTTTTACATAAAACGGATAAATATCGAGTTTCCATCAAACAAAAATTGCGACCGCTAGAGCGTTAACAAATATATATGTATATAATTTTTAACGGACCTCATTTTCGACATCTCCTTGGTGGGATAGATGAACATTTGAAGAAATGTTTCGAAAATCGCGTCATGAGTACGACCTAAATAGCTGATTTCCCTTGAGGGAAATCTGCTAATTAAGGAGCTCTGTGAAAGTAAAAGATCTTGAATGGAAATGAATGTTTAAGCAGATTTTCGAAAAATATCTTCAAATGCCCATCTATCCTACTCCTGGAGATGACGAAAATGTGGTCCTTTCAAAATTATATATATATATATATATATATATATATATATATATGTCTGTTAACGCTCTAGTAGTCGTAACTTTTGTTTGATCGTTACCAAACTCGATATTTAATCATTTTATACAATAAGAAAGATCAAGTTCGTTAATGGCTGAAATCAGACAAGTGGAAGAGGTACTGAGAAAAATTTGAAATATCTCTGTTACTATACTTCGATTCGAAAACTTGTATAGAAACCATCTTATTGAAAATTAAATGTATTATAAATATTGTTATATACACTTATTCTCTATCTTGAATATTAACCTAGTTATTTTTATTTTTTAGTTTCCTTTCTTCAGCAAACCCCCACTCCTACTCATGTCTTATTGACAGTAAGGTGGTACATTATGAATCGCATTATTTGAAGCCCAAATACCAAATACAGTTCTTATTGAACTTTTAAGTTTCGAGGTAAATGCAAATGAGGGACTCACGTGGGAAATCTACTTGGTTAACGCAGCCCATGCGTGACGGACTTCTTTATAATGTAACCACATAAATATTGTCATCATGTACATTAACCGTGATATATGGAGTTTTAGCAGATTTCCCTTAAGGGAAATCAGCTGTTGAGGTTGTACTCATGACGCGAGTTTCGACATTGTTCTTCAAATGTCCATCGATCCTACCCAGGAGATGACGAAAATGAGGTCCGTTCAAAATTATATATATATATATATATATATATAGATATATATATATATAATATATATATTTATATTTTTGATATATATATATATTTGTCTGTTTAACGCTCTAGCGGTTCGCAATTTTCGTTTTGATCGTTACGAAACTCGATATTTAACCGTTTTATGTAAAAAGACAGATCAAGTTCGTTAATAAAGCTGAAATCGTACCAGAGGGAGGGGGGGTTTAGAGGGGGGATTTTCGAAAATTCAAAATATTCTCCGTTATTATGCATCTCGGATCGAAAATTGTATTGAATCAATCTTATTGCAAATTAAATTTTACTATAAATATTGTTATATACATTTATTCTCTATCTTTCAATATTAACCCGAGATATTTGCATTTTTATTTAATGAAGTCTGTGGTGGGGTATAGTTCGGATTATGTCGGCAATCTTCGTCATTTTCTCGGCTCAGGCGGAGCTTCTTCTAACGCTGGCGTTTTTAACCTTACCTTACCTTCCTTACTTTGTGAGATTTATGCAAATACGTTTTGTTCCGCCACCCCCCCCCCTTTCTTTATTAGTTCTTGGACTACTGAAATTTGAGTTATTAAAAGATTATAAATAAATTCTTACAATTCAGAAGGTCGTTTCAAGCTGGGTATTTATTTTTATTAACTGAAAGTTTTCTCTATATCTAATCACGGTGGTATTGGTTACCAGTATGCAGATTTCTCTCTTGTATAACTTCAGGGGGGAAATCTGCTTAGTTTACGCAGCCCCTGCGTGACGGACTTTTTCTTTCCGGTGTGAGGAGGGTAGACCCGTTTGTTTACAATTCTAACCTAACGCTTCCTGTCGGCAGGTTATTGAAATTGGATGGACCATTTCTTATTTCCGTTTATATTTATTCACGGTGGTGTTGTGTTACTAGTATATAGATTTATCTATTACTAAACTTCACGAGGGAAATCTGCTTAGTTTACGCAGCCCCTGCGTGACGGACTTTTTAGTTTTCAATCTGCCGTAAACGACCACTCCTACTCAAGTCATATTAATAATAAACTGTTATATCATTAACTACTGTATTCTATTAGCATAAGTACTTCTGCTTTCAAGGGGCCTTTATTATACAAGATTCGTGCAGATTCGTTGCGTGATGATGTCATTCATTAACAATTTTCGTTCAAGTCTTGAAACGTTTTATTTGATCTATACCATATTTTACATAGAAATATAAAATCTGTGGAGTTGTAGGACATCTACGTAGTTCATTCATGTATTTTTTTTAACACAATATGCTTTCTCAAAACCTACTGCTTGCCAGTTTGTATAAGAATACTCAGAAGCCGAACCAAGCCAAGGTTCAATTTTTTTTTATTATCTGCACAAGCACGAATCGATGAAAGCACAACAGAACCTCCGCCTACATAAGGTGGCTAAAGAAAGGCGGTATTCCCCGAAAGGTATAAAAAAGTGGTAAACTTCTTTCTGTCACTCGTACAGTATCTTGCAAGTGGTTCACAAGAAAAGGAATGAACATACGCATAAACATTTTATAAGCCAATAAGGGGAGAACATATAAGCTAATGTACTTCCAGACATCCTTCATCAACAGGTGAGATCATAAAAAAGTCCATCATGCAGGGACTGTTTTACAATAGATAAATCTAAATACTGGGAACATTTAACATCACCATGAATATTAAGAGAGCAAACACAAACGATAATAAGAAGTGAATCAATCAATTTACACTTTGATAACCTCCACAAAAGGATGCGTCTGAAACGAACAAACAGATCAGCCACCCTCTGACAGCTAAATAGATAAATATATTTCTGAACCAAAAGAAAAAAAAATACTGAAATATATCTGAATGTAATATATTAATTTTAATGAAAAAATCATTATATCTAATACTTAATTTATATGCATCAGCATAGTCAGTTGGGGAGGGTAATCAGAACGCATTACCCAGGTATCTCATCTAGAAAAGATTTACTAAACACAATATTAGGTTTTTCGGCTTGAATTAAGAGAGTTTACGATATATTAGCTTATTTTTAACGTGCGATTACTGAAAGTTGGGGATTACTGAAAGCTGAAATCTAAATAATGCCAATATCTTGGCTAATATTCGAGATAAAAAAGATTGTATACATCAACATTTATAGGTAAATTATTTTTCAACAAAATTGATTATGTACAATTTTCTGATCCGACTTATAAGCGAGATAAATCAGTAACGGAGGTATTTCAAATTTTAAGAATGCCCTTTCTAACACCCCCCCCCTCCTACCACTGGTTCGATTTTGCCATCTTGAACATTCGTTTCACATGAAATATTTAAATATGAAGTTTGGTAATTTTCAAACCACAATTCCAAATGGCCCTCATTTTTGTCATCTCCTGAGTAGGATCGATGGACATTTGAGGAAATTTTTCGAAAATCGTGTCATGAGTACGACTTCAATAGTTGAGTTGTCCCTTAAGGGAAATCTGCGAAAATGCATAAGCGGAGGAGTTGATTTCTACTTATCATGGAACAAAACACTTCACAGGTCTTTTGCTCTCAAATTGTTCTTTCTTTTGACTGATGTGAAACAATAATTAGAAAAGTCCGTCACGCAGGAGCTGCGTAAACTTAGCAGGTTTCCCTCGTCAACTACTCGTAGATCAATTTGCATACTGGCAACACTTAACACCGCCGTGAATATTAAGTGAATAAATGAAAACGGTAATAAGAAATCTTTCAGTTGATTTTAATAATATTCCAACGAAAAGCATCTGACTAGTAAACAAACAGGTCTACCAACCTCTCTGAGCTGAATACATTGATAGAAATATTCTTCGCCGGAAAGAAAAACAATTATTGGCATATATCAGAATATAACATATTAATTTTATTAAAAAGTATTTACTAAATCCAGTGCTGTAATTTAAAATGGATGAGAATAATTTTTATCACAAATAATCAAATTTTAGTAGCCCAAAAACTTACGACGGGGTAAAGGGAGGTCACAAGAATATTGACATTTTCTTGCATGTATCTCGTATTATAAAAGTCTCTTGAATACAATATTTGATATTTAAGCTTCAAATAATGTGGTTTATTATATAACAGAGTATTGTTTATGTAACATAAGTAGAATTAGTGGTTTGCAGAATGCCGAAAACTAAAAATTGCAAATATTTCGGTTAATATTCAAGATAGAGAATAAATATATATGACAACATTTATAGTAAATTTCATTTACAATACGATGGGTTCTATAGAAGGTTTCAATCCGACGTATAATAACGGAGATATTTTGAATTTAAAAAAATGCCCCCCATTGGTCCGATTTTAGCCATTAACTAACTTGATCTTTCTTTTTACATAAAACGCTCAAATTTGAAGTGTGGTAAGGACGCTAGAGCGTCTATATATAAATTTGAACGGACCTTTTTCATCTCTTCAGCCCTTGGTTTTTCGATGGACATTTGAAGAAATTTCCGAAAATGGCGTCATGAGTACGACCTCAATATCGGGTTTCACTTAAGGAAAATCTGCTAAATTGCACGTCTTTTAGAGACATTTGTATGTGTCGATTGGTGACATTCTCGACATGTTGTTATTGGAAGTAGCAAATGGCACATTGTGTGTTGTGTATGCAGCGGCCACCTTTATAAGGGATGTTGTATAAGGCAATGCTATTAGGACTGTCCTGCAATAAGTCCGGCAAGACTTGACACAATGCCAGGCTATTAATAACCCTCTGCCTCCACGGACAGCTACTCGAATAGGGGATGCTCCAACAACCCTGTCCTAAACAACACAAACACCCTAAATTATAATTCTCAAGAATGGACACAAATTGTTTTAATTGTTAAAATACACATTCATCAATTATACAAATAATAAAAACGTCCGTCATGCAGGGGCTGCGTAAACTAAGCAGATTTCCCTCCTGAAGTTTTACAATAGAGAAATCTGCCTAATAACAACTGTAGTAGTAAGAAACCTCTAAACCTAAAACATTATTCAGGGCGTAATAACCCAGTAGTTTCTAGCCCCAAAAAAACAGTTAACCTAACCTCTAAAAATATTCACGTGGGACAAATAATTATGGAAACGGACGCCAGAGCACGCAGAAGAAATGCGAATATCTCGTTTAATATTCAAGATAGAGAATAAATGTATATAACAATATTTATAGTAAATTTAATTTGCAATAAGGTTGATTCTGTACAATTTTTCGGTCCAACGTATAGTAACGGAGATATTTATATATATATATATACAGTTTTGAACGGACCTCATTTTCGTCATCTCCTGGGTAGGATCGATGGACATTTGAAGAAAAATTTTGAAAATTCCGTCATGAGTACAACCTCAATAGCTGATTTCCCTTAAGGGAAATCTGCTAAAAAGTCCGTCAAGCAGAGGCTGCGTAAACTAAGCAAGTTTCCCTCGTGAAGTTTTAGTAGATAAATCTACATACGGGTAACACAACACCACCGTGAATAAATACAAACGGAAATAACCGAAGTTTGATCCAATTTCAATAACCTGCCGACAGAAAGCGTTAGAAATGTAAACAAACAGGTCTTCCCGCCTCACACCGGAAAGAAAAACAATTACTGAACTATATCAGAATATAACATATAATTTTATTAT
>CM032232.1:11842500-11887500 GCA_019009955.1 Riptortus pedestris
AACAATCTTAAAATGTCTTTTATTGGACACCAAAGGGAAACGTGTCGGAAAACATGAGACTCCCAAGAAATGAGTAAACGAGCCCTCTACAAAATAAGAAGATGATGTGAGTTCAATGAGTAAAAATGATGAAAACATTGAGGTCATTAGGGTAGATGCCCATCATTCTTCAAACACTACTGAGCCAAGTCACGCCATCTTGTTCCTACAATGGATTAGCTGCATCACGGGCTTAAGGTCAGATGTCAACCTTACTTCAGAATGAGGCTACATAACACTTCTCCAAGTTGCAGATTTAGTATTCAAATGAATTTATTACTAATTCAACAATTTGTTTTATAAAAAGTAGAGCTATTTGCATTTATTTATTTAATTGTGGATATCACATCTACGGTGATTTGTCCTTTAAAAAGTCAAATATTATTCAATGTTCGATAACAATAGTAAAAGTTATAAATAAACATTTTATAAATGAGCATAGTACTAAATTCAAGTAGTTGTGATCAGAAACAGCTGTCAATATATCAAGAGGCTTGCATAGAGAAAATAAAATATAAAAAGTTCGTCACTAAGCTAAACTAAGCAGATTTCCCACGTTAAGTTTTACAATAGAGAAATTTCACGACAGCCGAACAGTTACAGAAAGGGCAGAACTAGCTTTTGGCGTAAATTCACAACTAGAACCGAAATTAGCAAATCTCATCTCGTCCGTTACCCGCACACACTTAATCAAAATGCATATATCTCAGTTGATATTCAAGATAGAGAATAAATGTTTATACCAATATTAATAGTAAATGTAATTTGCAATAAGATTGATTTCATACAATTTTTTGGTCCGACGTTTAGTAACAGAGATATTTCGAATTTTTCAAAAATCCACCCTTCTAAACCCCCTCCCACTGGTCCGATTTCAGCCAATAACGAACTTCACCTTTAGTTTTTCACGAAACCTTAGGAGATCGAGTATGGTAATGATCAAACAAAACTTACAACTGCTAGAGTTGTAACAGACATGTATCTGTATAAAGTTTAACGTCTGTCTGAACATTGATTTTGTTTTCAAAATTTCATGATCATTTTTCGTTTAACATGCCACAGACACAATATCTGCAATTTTTGGCGTTGGTGCATTTGTTTCTCTGCTACTTTTTCACGTCTAAACTACTAACTAAACCCATCTTAGACTATATCATATACTAATCTTCTCTGAGATGAACAGGAGTATGGGTTATAAGGGAGGCCTGAAATCAAAAATAACGTTATTTCTTTTCTATTGGTTATAAGATAAAAATGTGCTTAACGAAAGTTCTTTATTTTTTTACTTAAAGTAACTTTTGTCATATAATATTGTTACGAAAATTAAATACATGAAAAGTTAAACAGAGATAGTCGCGTATTTGTGAAGTGCGAGGTGGATCAAAGAAGCCGACAGAAGATCGAGTTCGTTCGAATCCTGTTCTGGAAGGGTCTGGGCCGTCCCTTTGAAGTTTTGCCGCAAATCTATATAAGACACCCTGGCCGACCCTAGTCAGTTTAGTTTGCTCTCAGCTGTCTTCAAGTGTTGATCAGTGATACAGTGCGAGTTAGTGCAGTGCGGTAAAGTGTTTTTATGCGAAGAACAGTTTATGACAGTGCAGTGCCGTCTTTTTGTGAATTTCAGTGACCGTGAGTGAATTATTGGACTATGACTCTTTGAAGAACAGCGAAGCTATCAGTGCATGCTGAGAGTAGTAATTAAGAATAATTAAACAAGTGTGTAGTGCATTGTTAAATAAATTGTGCAGTGACAAATCTGTGATGCTTGTGTGTGTTTAATTTTGCGATCCAAAAGAACTTTTATAAACGACGTTTATGACTGATTTTGTGATAAAACGTAACAATATTTTGCAGTATACCGTAGTTTAAACAAGACATACGTTAAAAACTATAGCGGTGTCAACAATTTTATAGGGCAATAATGATTAAATCAAACTAAACCCAACTCGGCATGTGAATTGACAATAACTCTTCCTTGGTTAAGCTCTATAAAAAATTCTAGGGACGACCAGGAGTGGGAGTTCAGTTATTCAATTTTGTCACACAACAAACTATACACGTTAAAAAGTATAGCGGAAAGCAACCATGTTATTGGGTAAAAACGAAAGAGCCGAACACAATAATACTCAGTATGTGAATTACCATCTGCCCTTCCATGATTATAAGCTGTATTAATATTTCTAGGGACGAACAGGAGGCTATAAGGAGGCCTGAAATGAAAACTTTAGATTTCCCGTATCCTATTGGTTTTTCGACAAAGACGCGCATAAGGAACGTTGTTTATTTTGTTATTCGAAGTAACTCTTGCTATATACACTTTTGCCGTATACCGAAGATGTCGCTACAATTTCGTTTCATCTTAAAAGAATAAAAAATATAAATAGACATAAATAAATAAGTATTACTAAGTTTATAAAACATATAGGCTATAAGGAGGTAAGTTATAAACAGATAGAAACAGAAAGGAGGAAAACTGAATAATCTTATGTTTTATAATTCAGTGATTACTATAAATAAAAACCATTATTTTACTGAAGACATTAGTAGGTCTATGAATTATCTGAGATTTTAGCTGCTTTGCCTCAAGGGAAATCAGCTATTGAGGTCGTACTCATGACGCGATTTTTGAAATTTTTCTTCAAATGTCCATCGATCCTACCTAGGAGATCATGAAAATGAGGTCCGTTCAAAACTGTATATATATATATATATATATATATATATATATATATATATTTGTCTCTTACTGCTCTTGCGGTCGCAATTATTGTTTTATCGTTACCAAACTCGAGTTCGTTGACGGCTGAAATCGGACCAAATAGTGGGGGAGGAATTTTGATGATTCGAAATATCTCATTTACTGTAAGTCGGATCGAAAAATTGTATAGAACCAATCTTATTTCAAATTAAATTTACTATAAATATTGTTCTACACATATCTTCCGTATAATGAGTAGTGGCAATATTAATAATAAGCTGATGTATCATGAACCACTTAATTACAAGGTTAAATACCAAGTATTGTTTTCAATGAACTTATACTTGCTTACTGAAATGAACTTACTGCTGCCCTACTCACTCTACTGCTGTCCTACTCACTCTACTGCTGTCCTACTCACTCCTACATGCTGTCCTACTCACTCTACTGCTGTCGCTACTCACTCTACTGCTGCCACTACTCCCTCTAGACCAGCTGTCCTACTCACTCTACTGCTGTCCCTACTCAACTCTAATCAGCTGTCCCTACTCACTCTACTGCTGTCCCTACTCAATTCTACTGCTGTCCTACTCACTCTACTGCTGTCCTACTCACTCTACTGCTGTCCTACTCACTCTACTGCTGTCCTACTCACTCTACTGCTGTCCTACTCAATCTACTGCTGTCCTACTCACTCTACTGCTGTCCTACTCACTCTACTGCTGCCCTAATCTCACTCTACTGCTGTCCTACACCACTCTACAGGCTGTCGGCTACTCACTCTGACTGCTGTCCTACTCACTCTACTGCTGGCCTACTCACTCTACTGCTGCCCAGCTCACTCTTACTGCTGCCCTACTCATCCTACTACAGCTGTCCTACTCACTCAACTTCTGTCCCTACTCACTCTACTGCTGTCCTACTCACCTCTACTGCTGCGGCCTACTCACTCTACTGCTGCCCTACTCACTCTACTCCGCTTGCCCTACTCCCGACTACTGCTGCCCTACTCACTCTACTGAAATTAGAACTATAGATAAATAATACAGCTGTCCTACTCACTCTACTAGAATGATGTCCCTACTCACTCTACTTGATGGATCCTACTCTCTCTACTGCTGTCCTACTAACTTCTACTGACTGGACAGCAGTCTTACTGCTGTAATACTAACCTATTCTGCTGGAAATACTCCACTCCTACAGCTGTCCTACTCAACTCTACTGCTGTCCTACTCTACTCTACTGCTGTCCAACTCACTCTACTGCTGTCCCTACTCACTCCTACTTGCTGTCCTACTCACTCTACCTGCCTGTCCTACACACTCGACTGCTGTCCCTACTCACTCGACGGCTGTCCTACTCACTCTACTGCTGTCCTACTCACTCTACTGCTGTCCTACTCACTCTACTGCTGTCCTACTCACTCTACTGCTGTCCTACTCACTCTACTGCTGTCCTACTCACTCTACTGCTGTCCTACTCACTCTACTGCTGTCCTACTCACTCTACTGCTGTCCTACTCACTCTACTGCTGCCCTACTCACTCTACTGCTGGCCTACTCCACTCTACACTGCTGTTCCTACTCACATCTACTGCTGTCTACTCACTCATGACTGCTGTCCTACTCACTCTAACTGCTGTCCTACTCACTCTACTGCTGCCGCTACTCACTCTACTTGCTGCCCTACCTCACTCTAACTGCTGTCCTACTCACTCTACTAGCCTGTCCTACTCACTCTACTGCTTCGTCCTACTCACTCCTACTGCTGTCCTACACACTCTACTGCTGTCCCTACTCACTCTACTGCTGTCCTACTCACCTCTACTGCGGTCCTCACTCACTCTACTGCTGTCCCAACTCACACTACTGCTGTCCGCTACACACTCTACTGCTGTCCCTAACTCAACTCTACTGCTGTCCTACTCCGCTCTTAACTGCTGTCCTACACTCACTCTAACTGCTGTACCTACTCACTTTCTACTGCTGTCCTACTCACTCTACTGCTGTCCTACTCACTCTACTGCTGTCCTACTCACTCTACTCTTCTGATCCTGTTCCTTATCTTTGCCCTTTGAACCCAAGGATGTCCTCTCAGGTAGTGTTTACACAAGTAGCCTATAGAGCTCAGCACTCTCCAGGGGGCAACCTTGGTTGGCCTAGTTGATAACAGATGGGGCTGGTGTAGTTTTATTACCGCTTCAATTTTTAAATTGAACACATTGTTTAGTTTTCATCCTCGAGTAAACCCCCTTTCCCTCCTACTCATGTCATATTACCAATAAGCTGTTATATCATGAATTACATAATTCCAAGGTAAAATACCAAATATGGTTTTCATTGTGTACAACCTCAATAGCTTAAACACGAACTGTTATTTCCATTGAATGCTTACTGTGTGAGATCCAAGAAATTAAGTATTGCAATGACGACAATCATGAATTAGGATTTGACGGTCATGAATAAAAAATATTTATTTCCACTACACCGTACTCGATATGTAATTGTTTCATTCCACGCTAAATATCGTATTAGTTAACGGCTAGCATACATCCTAAGAGTGTAGTTTTTCTAAATAAGGAAATAAGTGAAGGTGGTGATCAAGGTGGCGATTTTTTTTTTAATGGAGACTCTTTCAAGACCTACGTTCCAGTTCCGGTAAGGGAAGTACTTAATTTTTTTTTAATATTTGGATTTATAGCCGTTGTTGCGTCAACTGAGAACATTACACCATTCGATTCTCAGATAGTCTCTCTAACATTTGGTGCAAAATGCAATGTGAGGACTCACGAGCTTACATTTTCACTACTTCCCAAATATAAGTAATATGTGTCAAATAACGTTTGCTTTTATAAATATATACCTACTTCATATGAATGGATATTACTACTGTTAAAACTAGAACCGAATTTAGCCGATCTCATCTCGTCCGTTACCCTTATACACTTAATAAAAATGCATATATCTCAGTTAATATTCAAGATAGAGAATAAATGTTTATACCAATATTTATAGTAAATTTATTCTACAATAATTGATTTCACACAATTTTTCGGTCCGACGTTTAGTAACGGAGATATTTCGAAAATCCTCCCCTCCCACTGGTCCAATTTTAGCCAATAACGAACATACCTTTAGTTTTTCACGAAACGTTAATAGGTAGAGTATGGTGATGATCAAACAAAAATTAATACTGTTTTTTTTTTTTTTTTATTTTTTTTTTTTTTTTTTTTTTTTTTTTTTTTTTTTTTTTTAATATTCGGATTTATAGCCGTTGCTGCGTCAACTGCGAACATTACACCATTCGATTCTCAGATAGTTTCTATAACATTTGGCGCATAAATCATCTTGAGGACTCGCGACCTTACATTTTCATAATTTCCAAATATAAGTACTATGTGTCTAATAGCGTTTGTTTTTTATAAATAAATACCTACTTCATGTGAATGGATATTACCACTGTTAAAATTTCCCTGCATTGTGTATTCCATGTACAATCGGAGTCACCATAAATTAAAACTGATGTACGTTATCTGTCATTTGATAGAAACTTGGAGCTTTAAATTAACGCAGCTCCCAAAACATGTGCCTTTTTCATGACTCAACTATATTTTCAAGGTTCGGGATAAATGTAGAAACAAAGAAAAAAATAATAGTATGTTTTCTCGGATTTTTTGCACCATAATGGGGGAATCGGGACCACTGTGCATCGTACGAAGTTATACAACCACATTGAGATAAAGAACATTATTTAAAGCCTAAATTCATTTCCGAATTGCAAAGTTAATAAAGTCCGTCACGCAGGGGCTGCGTAAACTGAGCAGATTTCCCACGAGAAGTTTAATCTATATATATATATATATATATATATATATATATATATATATATATATATATATATATAATTGTAACCTCTGTCTGTACATTGATTTTTTTTCGCGAAATTTCACGATAACTTTTCGTTTCACATGTCATAGACACCATAACTGCATTTTGTTTCTTTCGTGTATGTTTGTTTGTTTGTTACCTTTTCACGCATAAACGGCTGAACCAAATTTTATGAAACTTGGTATGTATATTACTACTAGCCCAACTTAGACTTTAGGCTATATTAATATTCTCTAAGACAAACAGGAGTGGGGGTTATAAGGGAGGCCTGAAATTAAAAATAACGATATTTCGTTTCCTATTGCATTTTTAGCAAATATGTACATAACAAACGTTGTTTATTTTGTTATTTAGAGTAAAGTTTGTTATATACACTTTTGTCGTTTACCGAAGTTTAAATGCGTTATACGCTAAAAATTACAGCGGGAGTCAACAATATTATTTGCCAAAAAAGACTCAACCGAACTAAATAAAACTCGGTATGTGTATTAGCAGTGAGGCCTTCATTATAATAAGCCATACCAACATTTCTATGGACGGGCAGGAGTGGGGGTTATAAGGGAAGCCTGAAATTAAAAATAGCGATATTTCGTTTCCTATTGGTTTTTCCGCAAATATAAACATAACAAAAGTTGTTTATTTTGTTATTTGGAGTAACTTTTGTCGTATACCTAAGTATAAATGAGTTATACGTTAAAACTTTAGCGGGCACTAACGGCTGAATCAAACTTAACAAAACTCGGTATGTCAATTAGCATTAATTCTTCCATGATTATAAGTTATATTAAAATTTTTAGGTTCAAACGGGAGGGGGGTTATAAGGGAGGCCTGAAATAAAAATTCACCATATTTACATGTATAAGAGACGGGAAATATAAAAATATCGAAGACTTTGAAGCCTTATCGAACAAATAATTATATAATTAGCAAATCCACGGCAAAGATAAGTATCAATCCTAAACACTGGGAAGGGTAAATGTCAAAATATTGTGCAATGTAAAGCCTGCTAAAAAATACCATCACCATTCAGCCTCAAATGAATTCCCGGGCGAAGCCGGGTATCTGAGCTAGTAATAGATAAATCTACATACAGGTAACACAACGCCACAGTGAATAAATAGAAACGGAAAATGTTTCAACCAATTTCAATAACCTGCCGGCAGGAAGCATTAGACATGTAAACAGGTCTGCCCGCCTCACACCAGAAAGAAAAACAATTACTGAAATATATCAGAATTTAACATATTAATTTTATTGAGAACTTTTTACTATATCTAGTACTGTAATTAATAATGAGTCAGAATAATTGATTTCTCAATCAATCAAATTTTAGTAATCCAAGGCCTTAATATGGGGGGGGGCGACACCAGGACATATTTGCTTGTACCTCGTATAAAAAAGGTCTTTTGAATAAAATATTTGGTATTTATGCTTCGAATAATGTGGTTTATTATATAATAGAGTATGGTTTATGTAACATGAGTAGGAGTGGGGTTTGTTGAACTCTGAAAAATGCATATATCTGGGTTAATATTCGACATAGAGAATAAATGAATATGACAATAATTATTGTACGTTTAATTTGCAATAAGATTGGTTCTATAGAATATTTCGATCCGACGTATAGTAACGGAGATATTTAGAATTTTCGAAAATCCTCCCCTCTAAACCCCTCCTTCTACCAATCAGATTTCAGCTGATATACAACTTGATCATATTTTTTTACATAAAACGCCTAAATATCGAGTTTGGTAACGATTAAACAATAATTACGACCGCTAGAGCGGTAACAGACAAATATATATATATATATATATATATATATATATATATATATAGTTTTGAACGGGCCTCATTTTCGTCATCTCCTGGGTAAGATCGATGGACATTTGAAGAAAAATTCCTGAAATCGCGTCATGAGTACAACCTCAATAGCCCTTAAGGGAAATCTGCTGAAAGCAGTCGAAGTTTATTCAAACCAGCAGCCGAAGTTTATTCGACTGGCTTCTACCATGAAGTAAGTCGGCTTATTAAGTCTTAAGCAGTCAGAGAAGTCTTGCAGATTAGGTTTACAGCAGCCATTATCCTAAGTGAGACAATAATAGGGAGAAACAGTGCAATTAAGGCGGAAGTAAGGGAAGAGGTTCAAAGATGCCGCTTGCACTCTGCATTTGCATATGTCTAGTCAATTGCAGGATAGTTGCTAACTAGCTGCTGAATAAGCAAGACAACCTCTTATGCATATAAAACTGCCTTATGTAGCGAACTACATTATAAAACGAATATTAGGAGCATCATTTTCTCAAGGTCAAGAATTGAAGGGTTTGCTGCAAAAAGGAGGTAGCTCCAATTTTTCCAGTTTTCGGGAAACCAAAAAAAAACGTTTAAAAAATTCAAATTTTAAGTTATGTAAAAATATTGTTGTTGCTTACTTTCAATTATGGTGTTTGCGTATTAGAACAGTATTGTCATTAAAAAAATATCATCCAAATGTTGGTGGTACGTGGATAATCCTTGAAGCTACCTCTTTTTTGCCCAAAAGAATGGAATAAGAGGAATTTAGGAATATGTTATGTCTTGGAAAAAGGTGTAAAAATAAATAGAATGTACAATTATTATGTATTTTTTATTCAAAGAAAAATGAAAATAAAGTACAGCAAAATTATTGGTTTTACAAACAGAAAATAACATCATTATAACGAAAATAACATCATAACGATTGAAAGCTGCATCCTTTTGGGGCCAAATAAATGAGTTTTTTTTTTGGCACAAGAAAGTGTTTATAACTCCCAACAGCTATGGGATGGAGCTTCCTCCTTTTTGCAGCAAACCCTTCAATTGTTTGGAAGAGCATGTTCTATTATTGCACTGGATCATGGCTTGGCAACCCCATTGCAATTTAAGTTTTGTAGTCAAAACTTCTTTAGCAGATAGTATTCGTGACGCGTCTTTCGAACAATTTTCACAAATGAGGTCCATTAAAAATTATACAAACAGACAATTGTCTTTCACCGCTCTAGAGGTCACAATTTTTTTTTATCTCTACCAAACCTGATAAATAAGTTTTTTATATAAAACTAAATACAAGTTCATTAACGGCTGAAACGGGGTTAAGAGGAAGGAATTTTGAAAATTAAAAAAGTACCTTCATTATTATACGTCGTATCAAAATAATGTATATATCCAATCTTATTGAAACTGAATTTTGCTCTATACATATTTTCTCTATCGTTTTTTTTTTAGTTTTTAGTTTTCAACCCTGACGGGCTAAAACCCCCACTCCTACCCATGTAATAAACAGTGATCACTTTATTCTAAGCTTTAACGTCAAATTTTGTTTTCAGGAGACCTTTATTATGGGAAAGACATGCTAATTGGATGTGTAATGATTTTACGTTGTGGTTTTGAAAATGTTTATTTGATCTATACCATAATGAACATTAAACCGTTTCAGTCAACACTCATAGAAATCGGACATGGAATTGTGGAAGGGGTATTCGGAAATTTAAAATATTACCGTTGCTATGAGCTGATCATAAAATGTTATAGGACCAATCTTGTTAAACTATTCGTGATTTACAATAGTTGTTCAATACACTTTTTTTAAACTCAATTATTAAGCGAGTTATACGTGCTATCCTGTTTTCAGGCTTCAGTACCAACACCACCGCCCCATCGTTTGTGACGGCGGGTAGAGGGTCAAAGTGATCCTTTCCTAGCCCAATCCGTCTCACCATAGGCTAGTGTGTAGAAAATTAAAAAGAAAATATATAAAAAGTCCGTCACGCAGGGGCTGCGTAAACTAAGCAGATATCCCACGTGAAGTTATACAATAGAGAAATTTCACGAGAGCCGAGCAATCAAGGAAACGTCCGAACGAGCTTTTGGCGGGAAAGTCACTCTCGTCCGTTAGCCGTCGATTTAATAAAAATGCAAATATCTCAGTTAATATTCAAGATAGAGAATAATTGTATATAACAATATTTATAGGAAATGTAATTTGCAATAACATTAATTCTGTACAATTTTTCGATCCGACGTATAGTAACGAAGATATTTCGAATTTTCGAAAATCCTTCCCTTTAAACCCCCCTCCCTCTGGTCCGATTTCAGCCGTTAACAAACTTGATCTTTTTTTTTACATTAAAACGACTAAATATTGAGTTGGTAACGATTAAACAAAAATTGCGACCACTAGAGCGGTAACAGAAATATATATATATATATATATATATATATATATATATATATATATACAGTTTTGAACGGACCTCATTTTCGTCATCTACTAGGTAGGATCGATGGACATTTGAAGAAAAATTTCGGAAATTCCGTCATGAGTACTACCTCAATAGCTGATTTACCTTGAAGGAAATCTGCTAATATTAAAAAACATGTCGGGTTGTTGATAAACAATGAATTATATTGTACTTATTTCGAAAAAATAAGAGTAATGATAAATATATGCTTATAAATAAATGAAATAAATTAAACTCAACTAAGTTATAAAGGTAATTTAAGAATTAACTGCTAATTCCAAATATTAAAAAAAAAAAAAGAAGGATTATTTGAATAATTGAATGAAATAAATGTTATTTCATTAAAAGAAGAAAGAAAAAGAATACATTAAATAACATTTCTAAACGGTCCTGGACCCTGAATAATTCTACTTTTTTTAAATTAGATAAAATTACTTAAGACTACACACACACACACACACACACACACATATATATATATATATATATATATATATATATATATATATAATCATATAATCTCTAATAACTAATTTGACTATACAAACGAACAATAGAAGAATGATGATCATCTTCGAGCGAGAATCGATCCACGTCACTGAAGCAAGAAGACACTCACAGTCAGGGTGAATGCAGATGGAGGAATCTGGTAGTTGATACTTTATTTAAATGGACTTCCACCATTTTCCTTCCGCGACGGTCGTCCTGGAACAGCTGGGCTCGATACGTCCCGAGCGATCCCGACTACTGCCGATAACAGCCATTCACTACTTAATAAACTAAACACCTATATTATTTATACATATAACTTACTATTATTGTTATTATTATCATTATAAATGGGTTAGCCACAACATCGTTTTTGTATTTTAGAAATATGTAACAGGTTGTGAGATGAGATCACAAGTGAAATTTTTTATAGCTTAAGCAGCCCCCGCGTGAAGGAACTTTCTTGTCGTAAAAATCTAATTACCAGAACTTTCCCATTTGTATTTGGTTATTTATAAAACTGATGTAAGACTTCACTGTTCTCCATATGGTCATATTTCCCGCTTCCTGTGCATTATGCATAGATTTGAATTATTAAGGACTAAATATTAACATACATTTGAATTAATTTTTCCAGGTGAGGTACCAGGTAGTTCATATTGAAATGAATTCTTGAGCAAATTTCTCTAAATAACAAAATAAACAACTTTTGTTATGTTCATATTTGCCGAAACTACAATAGGAAACGAAATACCAATATTTTTAATTTCAGGTCTCCCTTATAACCCCCACTCCTGCCTGTCCCTAGAAATAGTATGGCTTTTTATAAGGAAGGCGCTAGTGCTAATACACGTACTGAGTGTTTTATTTAGTTCGGTTTAGTCTTTTGTGCCAAATAAAATTTTTCACTTCCACTATAATTTTTAGCGTATATCTCGTTTATAATTCGGTATACGAAAAAAGTGTATATAACAAAAGTTACTCTAAAAAGCAAAATAAACAACTTTTGTTATGTTTATATTTGTCGATAAACCAATAGGAAACGAAATATCGCTATTTTTAATTTCAGGCCTCCCTTATAACCCCCACTCCTGTTCGTCTCAGAGAAAATTAATATAGCCTATCTCTCAAGTTGGACCAGACTGCTCACGGTGTGCCAATTTAATTTAAAATCGGTTAAGTAGTTTAGGAGTCCATCGCGGACAAACATCGTGACTGGAGATTTATATATATATAAAGATATATATATATATATATATATATATATATATATATATATATATAATTTTGAACGGACCTTATTTTCATCTCATGTGTAGGATCGATGGACATTTAAAGAATAGTTGTTCAATTAGAACAATATTTTGTATTCCAGCTTCAAATATACTCTTATGTTTTAATCCCAGTAGAGAAAATATCATAGTATATAGTGTTAATATCACGTATAATGTGGTAAAACTAGAGTAGGGCCTGGGAAGTAGGAATATACAATATTTAGTGATGAACTCATTAAATAAAATCCTTTGAAAACCCTTAAAATCCTTTACCACCCTGGCTAGAAAAGGGTGGTAAACTGTAGATAACCCGTCCCAATTAGCCGTATTAGCAGAACGTGGACGTTAATAAATAATAATGATAATATCACTAATAGCATGGTTAATGTAATCATTTGTTTATATTTTGAACAATTAATTAGAGATGCAACATAATAACGAAAATGACCCTTACATTTTGAAGAAATGTAACCTTTTGACCTGATTCATATTTTTTGTACCGAAATCACATTGACAGAATGTAGGCTAGCCGGAGCTGAAAACGTGCCCCGAATCTTGAATAAAAATCAATCATTATATTTAGGGTTGAGGATCGTGACAAATAACCCAGGTCTGATGTCCTATTTCTAGCTATTTCAAAGGCTCCATTATTTAGGTTTAATGTAGGCCGTTATATTACCAGTTTATCAGTCGTAATGTCTAGTTAACATTAGACATCAATAAATCGGTCACGCAGGGGCTGCAAAAACTAAGCAGATTTCCCACGTGAATTTTTACGATAAATAAATTCACATACTAGAACAACACCTTCCGTAGATAATAAGTGAATAAATACAAACGGCAATGAGACATCTTTCAGTCAATATACGCTTTAATAACTTCTACAACGGAAAGCGGCTGAAATGTAAAACAAAAAAAGGTCATCTCTCAGAGCTCCAAGAACAAAAGTCCGTCACACAGAGGCTGCGTAAACAAAGCAGATTTCCCACGTGAAGTTTTACAATAGAGAAATTTCAAGAGATCCGAGCAAGCAAGGAAACGGCCAAACCAGCTTTTGGCGGGAAAGTCACTCTCTTCCTTTAGCCGCCCAGATTTAATAAAAATGCAAATATTTCGGTGAATATTCAAGATAGAGAATAAATGAATAGAACAACATTTATAGTAAATGTAATTCGCCATAAGATTGATTCTGTACAATTTTCCGATCCGACGTATAGTAACGGAGATATTTCGAATTTTCAAAAATCCTCTCTCCCTAAACCCCCCCTCCCACTTGTACGACTTCAGCCGTTAACGAATTTGAACTTTCTTTTTACATAAAACGACTAAAAATCGAGTTTGGTAACGATCAAACAAAAATTGTTACCGCCAGAGCGGTAACAGACAAATATATATATATATATATATATATATATATATATATATATATATATATATACACAGTTTTGAACGGACCTCATTTTCGTCATCTCCTGGGTAGGATCGGTGGACATTTGACGAACAATTTTAAAAATCCGGTCATGAGTACGACCTCAATAGCCCTTAAGGGAAATCTGCTAAAAGATGGAGGAGGTGGGATCAACAGAACATATATGCATGTATTTCATATAATAAAGGTCTCTCGAAAACAATATTTGGTACTTAAGCTTCGAATAAACTGATTCATTATAACGTTTAAGAGTATTCATGTGACGCGAGAAGGAGTGGGGACATGCTGTATAATATTCGGTTTCTACAATTTTTCAATCCGACGTATAGTAACGGAGATTTTTGAGTTTTGGGAAATTCTCCCCTGCCACTGGTCCGATTTCTGCCATTAAAGAACCGGACTTTTTACATAAAACTATTAAATCGCCTCAGGAGTACCCCAGTTGCTGATTTCCCTTTAATTCGCTTAATTTTTGTCTTCGATTTCTTCCAGCACAATTAAAAGTCAGTCATGCAGGGACTGTGTCAATTAAGCAGATTTCCCGCGTAAAGTTATATAATAGATAAATCGACTTACTTTCACACTTATCGCCACTGTGAATATTAAGTGATGAAATACAAATGTCAATTAGAAATGTTCCAGTCAAATTACATTTCAACAATGGAAAGCGTCTGAATTGTAAACAAGCTGGAAAACAACTGAAGCTCTTAGAGCTTAAAGATAGAAATATTCTTGAACGAGAAGGAAAAACAATTACTGAAATATATCTGAATAAAATATATTAGATTTATTGAAAAATATTTACTATATCTAGTGCTGCAATATATAAAGAAACAAAATACTTTTCTATCTCAAGAACTATAATTTTAGTAAGTAGGAACCTTGGCCTCCAAGCTCACCGGACATGTCTAACTGCAATTACTTCTTGTGGGTGTATTTAAAATAACGTGTTTCTGCTCACAAAAACCATAATTTAATAGATTTGAAGTACGCAATTACAGAAGATGTGAACTTGATTGATCAAGACATGTTGACCCGAGCTTCCAATGATTTTCTACAGAGGCTGGAAACCTTTATTGAAGCAGATTGACACCTTAGGAATGATGTCATTTTTGAAATAAACATTTTCATGAAATGGAATGTAATAATCTTTATTTGTGAAACATTAAAATAATACTATCTTGTAAATTAATTTTTTATTGTTGATTTCAAAAACACCCCGTAAGTCACCCTATATATATATATATATATATATATACGTATATATGTGTATATACAGTTTTGAACAGACCTCATTTTAGTTGTCTGGGTAGGTTCGATGGACATTTGAAGAAATTTTCGGAAATCATGACCTCATGACCACAATAGCCGATTTTCCCTAAGGGATATCTACTAAAAGCAAAAATAGCAGGGAATTGATCTTATATGTGATAATCTATTAATATTCACTCCCATATAAGAAATGTGAAGTTGTCGGTTTGTAGAGCTGAACAAATACGCCTGTCTTGTAGTAAGCCTTGTCCACTGTCAATACTCAATGTCAATACAGTTGAAACCTTTGTACTTGAACTGTCAAGAATGGTTCTCCAAAGACCACTTCTAGGGTCGTCAACTTAGTCTTGTATTTTCTTTCTCTGCAGTCATTCAGGGATGTTATTCTAGTGTCCATTTGTTGGGGATTGTTGAACCATCACAGCCAATGACTTATTATTGAAAAGTTATGTGAAATTTTATTTTTCTAAACATTTTCGCTGAATTCCCTTAGGGGGAATCAGCTATTGAGATCGTACTCATTACGCGATCTTCGAAAAATTTCTGTTAATGTCCATCGACCCTACGCAGGAGATGACGAAAATGTGGTCATAATATATATATATATATATATATATATATATATATATATATATATATTCTATTTTTGAGGCTGCATCGCTGGGAAGTATCGTCATAGTGAGGATTTCGGCTATCTGCTCCAGCGGTTGGAATTTTAGTTTTGCAAATTTTCAATGGAAATGCGTCCATCTTCGTCAGGTATTAATTTGATTTGAATGGCTACTTCTATTGATCATATGTTTTTGGAGTTTTATTTCATTTTAGTATGGCTTTCCACGTTTCTGAAAGTATGACTCCGTCCACTCCGTTTATAGTATTTGTCCTCTTATTTATTTCTAAGGCTTCCAGGACTAATCTTTTTTCGAGGTGGTCCTCTCTATGTAAAACCTTTGTCTCGTCAAATTTAATTTGGTGGGGACAAATACTTGCGTGTTTGGCAATGGCGGATGTTTTTGTTCTATTATGTTTTAGGTCAGCCATGTGTTGGTTGACTCTTGTAGTTGTCTCCTTGCCTGTCTGCCTCACATAAACCTTACCACAATCACACGGTATCATATACACTCCACTGTCCTGTAATAATTGGGTGTCTTTTGGGCTCTTTAAATATTCGTTGAATATTTTATGTGGCTTGAATACAGCTCGTAAATTATATTTTCGAAGTATTCTTGCCAGCCTTTCTGAGGTCCCCGCTATATAAGGAAGTGTAACGTTGCTTAATGGTTTAACTTGAGTATTTTCAATGTCTTGTTGAATCTTGTTATCCAGTTTCTTCTTAATATTTCTTAATAATCTTGTTACTTCCATTTTTTTGTAGCCGTTCTGGTGGAGTTCTTCTTTTAACTGTGCTATTTCATTTTTTAAATGGGTTTCATTGCTGCACAGTGAAAAGGCTCTGTTTACTAATGTATAGATGATACCATGTTTTTGGGCTGGGTAGTGGTGGGATGAGACATTCAGATATCTACCTGTACACAGTGTGGCTGAATCTATTATTGCCTTCTTTAATTATTAAAAGATCAAGAAACGGCAATTTCCCTTCATTTTCTAATTCTATGGTGAATTTGATCTTTGGGTGTTGTGCGTTCATGAAGTTAAAAAAATTCATTAGTTTTTCCTTGCCGTGTTGCCAAATTATGAAACAGTCGTCTACGTATCTAAGCCATAATTTGGGTATCAATGCCCAACATTTGCCATTGCCAAACACGCAAGTATTTGTCCCCACCAAATTAAATTTGACGAGACAAAGGTTTTACATAGAGAAGACCACCTCGGAAAAAGATTAGTCCTGGAAGCCTTAGAAATAAATAAGAGGACAAATACTATAAACGGAGTGGACGGAGTCATACTTTCAGAAACGTGGAAAGCCATACTAAAATGAAATAAAACTCCAAAAACATATGATCAATAGAAGTAGCCATTCAAATCAAATTAATGCCTGACGAAGATGGACGCATTTCCATTGAAAATTTGCAAAACTAAAATTCCAACCGCTGGAGCAGACAGCCGAAATCCTCATAATGAATATATATATATATATATATATATATACACGTGGGAAATCTGCTTAGTTAACGCAGACGGAATTTCTTCTTTTTATGACGATAAGAAATTTTCGATACGTGGGAAACACTGCTGTCTTAATAAATTAATAAATTTTCTTTAAAAAAATCGAAATACGAACATTTTAGTTTATTGTGAAAATACAATTTAATTATGACATATGACATTTTTATCACACACATTGTAACGGAAATATGTCCCTTTTAAATAAAATAATTTTGAAATATGTAAATAAAAACGTTTTGTTTAGTTAATTACATAAAATTACAAGAACGTCCGGTACCCATATCGAACCATAATATATATATATATATATATATATATATATATATATATATATATATTCTCAACCAATTTTTATCTGATCTTTGTCACAAGAGAAATAAACGTTTTATGTTTAAACGAGGAGGTGGTTTAGAAGGGGAATTTTGAAAATTCGAAATATCTCCATTGTTTTACATGGGATAGAAAAAGTTCATAGAAGCAATCCTATTGAGAATTTAATGTCTTGTAAAAGTTGTCATATACTTATTTTCACCATTAGGAATATTTACCTATATATTTGGATTTTTTTTAGTTTTCAGCCTTCGGTAAACCCCTATTCCTGCTCATGTTATAGTAACAATAAGTTTAAATATCGTGAACCAAATCATTCTAAGCTTAAATACTAAATATTGTTCTCAAGAGACCACTATTATGCGAGATTAAATGCAAATTCGTCGCTGGTTTACTTCATCAATTATGATTTTAGTATTCTGTTTCGAACATGTTTATTTGATCTATGTTATACTCAGTGTTTTTTTAGCAGATTTCCCTTAAGGGAAATCAGCTATTGAGGTCGTATTCATGACGCGATTTTCGAAAAATTTCTTCAAATGTCCATCGATCCTACCCAGGAGATTACAAAAATGAGGTCCGTTCAAAATTATATCTATCTATCTATCTATATATATATATATATATATATATATATATATATATATATATATTTGTCTGTTAACGCTCTAGCGGTCGCAATTTTTGTTTGATCGTTACCAAACTCGGAATTTAATCGTTTTATGTAAAAAGGAAGATCAAGTTCGTTAATGGCTGAAATCGGACCAGTGGGAGGAGGGGGTTTAGAGGGGGAAATTTTGAAAATTCGAAATATCTCCGTTATTATGCGTCGGATTGAAATATTGTATAGAACCAATCTTATTGCAAAGTAAATTTACTATAATTATTTATATATAACTTATTCTCTATCTTGAATATTAAACGAGATATTTGCATTTTTATGAAGTCTGTGGTCGGGTGTTGTTCGGCTTAGTTCGGCCATTTTCGTAAGTCTCGACTCTGGCGGAAGCTTCTAATCTAACCTAACCTTCTTTACTTTGTGAGATTTATGCAAATAAGTTCTGTTCATCCCCTTCTTTAGTTTTTGGACTACTAAAATTCGAGTTATTAAAATACAAATTATTCTTACAATTCAGAAGCCGTTTCAGTTGGGAGTTTATTAAAATTAACTGAAAGATTTCTCATTACCGTTTGTATTTACTTATGGTGGTGTTGTGTTACGAGTATGCAGATTTCTCTATTGCTAAACTTCACATAGAAAATCTGCTTAGTTTACGCAGCCCCTGCATGACGGACTTTTTTTTATTTGGTTTGTGCCCCACATCGATGGTGATTGGCAAGATCTCTGATTAGGGGGTAGTTAGAATAATATATTTATTCCTTCATGTACACCTTGGTTGTACTTTATTTATATAGTATGGAAAATATTCCTTAAATATCTGAGTGTTTCTCATATCCGTGCTTTGTCTAAATGAATATTATAGAAGTTATCCTTTTTAAATCTTTTTAAGTCTGCTGTAGACCTATTCTATTTTATACTATATGTATTTGTAAATGACTATATGTTTTAGATATGTTAGTATTTGTGGAATATATTGGCTGCTGTCAGTTAATAGTTGTGTCATATCGTGGGGTATGTGAATGTTTTTTTCGTTAGATGCAGTCTGTCAGTATATGTTTTATCGTAAGGTGTTTGTTGCAGTATTTGCATATAGGCTTATCAGTCCTTGTCATTGAGTGTCTATGTGTGGCCGATCCTGAGTCTGGCAAGAACAACTTCCATCTAGTGCTCGATATTTAACTATTTCGGTTAACACTAAAAATTATATTTGTTATCGGCTGAAGGAATCGGATAGTAATATGTTATGTAACCAACCATTTTACAATTTATGCTCTAAAATGTGCTGGTGTGTACTCTGAGATTCTTGTGATCAAGGAGTCTTCCTTTTCGGATTTCGTTTCTGATGAAATTACTGAAACTTAAAAAAGGATAGAATGTTCAGTAACGTGACTATAAAATGCATTATTTTCGGGAGGGATTGTCTCAAATGTTTGAGACTATTATAAAGCAATTGATTTTATCGTATTCCACCTTAATCTTGTTGAGCACACCGGTAAAGTAATTGCCTATGAAGCACTTAGAACTTTATTTCGGTGCCTCAGGTGAAAAATATTAGAAGTCCAAGTTAGGACTTGTCCCTCGGAGTAGAAGCTGTAATATTGGAGATGTCCAGAGCCGTCGACAACATGTGTTACTTTGCCTCAGCCTCGAGGAGTAAAGTTTTCCAACTGCTTGGCATAATCTCCAGGCCCGCCCTACAAACGGCAAGGGACTACACTTTTATCTCGGCCCTTCCAGATCTCAATATTCAGCGAGCAGAAGGGAGTATTTCAAGAACAGTTTGAATTTCAGATTTTAATATGTTCAATACTGGAGATGACTTAAATAACAGAAAAGTCCGCCAAGTAGTGGCGGCGTAAACTAAGCAGATTTCCTATGTGTTGGTATAACACACTAATCAAATCTTCTACCATATATTTTATTTTTCTATATAATAATGGAATCTAAGAGACATTAACATATACACAAAAACTTAACTAGTATAATTCCTTTACAATTTTTAATTGTGTTTTAAATTAGATTTTGTAATTTCCATATACATGTGTGCTAGCGAGTTGAGTGTGTGTGTGTGTTGATGTGGGTTATGAGCTTTCACTCACAGGAGTATGTATTAGGGAGGTACAGAGTTTTATGTAAATAGTCATCTTTAACGGCTTATATTTTATCTAAACCTTAATTATTATACATTTCATTTATTCATTTTAGATACCAATTATATTTTAATTATTGATTTATTTATTCACCTTTTTATTTATTCAATGAAACTCAATAGTTCAATATTCAGTTTTGTACCTAGTTTTGAATTTTGCCTTTGTTTGTTCCCTTATTGATTTATTTTGTTCTTTGTTGTGTTTTATTTTTGTTTTTTGATTTCCATTTTTGTTTTTTGAGTTCCATTTTTTGTTTTTTGAGTTCCATTTTTGTTGTTGAGATCCAGTTCCGTTATCGTGTTTCATTCACTTTTTGTTTTTGATTTCGGCTTTTGTGTTCTATCTCTTTTTCTTTTTCCATTCTTTTTTGGTGTTGTGTTTCTTCTTCTTTCCCATTCTTGCCTTGGCATCATCTCTGTTTTTGTATTTTTCTCTGTTTTGTGTTCCTTTTACGTTTTGTGTTCCATTCCTGTTTTTATTCTCCTTTTCTATTTTGTGTTACATTTCAGTTTCTGTTTAGTTTTGTGAATTTTTTTATTTTTTTTTTCTTTCATTATTTTTAAGCCATAAAGCTTCTTTTTTTTTTTGAGAAAGCATCGTCACAGCTGAGAAGCATAAATAAATGAAAAAAATGGGATGAGTAGAAGTAGTTTCTGAAGGAAGTATAGTTCAATTAATATTTAAGCTACTATAGCATATATCGAACAATAACTCTGTTCTACAAAAAATAAAATTTAACATTTAGCCCCCAATAGCAACTTTTGTTAATTTTTACCAAATTTCCATTAAGAGAAATCAGCTTCTAGCTGTCGCAGTTATTGTCTTATCGTTTCGAAACTCGATATATAAGCGTTTCATGCAAAACTGAAGATCAAGTTCTTTAACAGGTGAAATCGAACCTGAGGGAGGGAGGTTTAGAGTAGAAGAATTTTGAAAATTTTAAATTTCCCCCTTATTATAATTCGGATCGAAACATTTTATAGAACCAATCGAGAATGGTTAGATTAAGACCTCTAAAGCGGCAACAGACAATTATATTCGCAGATTTTCCCTGACGGAAATAACCTATTACTCATGAGAAGATATTTAACAAGTTTCCACATATGTCCATCGATCCAACCCAGGAAAGTAAATCAGATTCAGAAAATGTGATCCGTTCAAAACTTTAAATATATTTGTTTTTGAGTACAGTATTTAAATGATTTTATTGAATAGTTAGTGTTAGACATTTTATTAATGTTTGAGTACCTTTTACCTACCTCCGTAGATTTTTTACCCTTTTGTATTGGCTTTTATAAGGTGGCTTCACCTATACTATTTTAGTATTATAACAAGAAAATCGCTTAAATTGCGACACGCCTAAATAAATAAATAATGTTTGAGTTAAAGATTGATGTTTGTTAAATGCGCAGAGAACATAACTTCAAAACAGGGCAATATCGTTTTGTTCATTCTAATAACTGCAGATCCTTTCTAAGACCCAAGCAAGGCCCATTGAAAATTTAGCACGTTTACAATTAGTTAGTAGAAGAAATAATGTCATTAGGTAGAGCCACAGAGTAATTTCAAATTGAGTTAAAATCACTGATTTTTCTGATGTGTGAACTCGTAGTTTGAAATACATTCTGTGAACTCAAAAATCACAACAGCTAGTACTTGAAATTTACTCACTAAATCGTTCCAGCGTAACATCAAGTATCGGGTTAGGTTTGACTTACCTGAAAAAAAAAATGTTATATATTAATTAAAAACACAATATGTTGACAAAATAATGTCAAAATTCGGAAAAATCAATAAATCAAAAACTATCAATATAATTTTGTGTTGATAATGATTATTGATAAAATATTTAATAATTATTGTTGTACTCTTTAAATACTTATATAGGCAACTGAAATATTTGAAATGAATGTATATATTTTTTCTAAGTAATTAAAAGTCTGCTCACAAACGCACGTACGCATATAAGCTACGTTCACAGTTACTACTTGTACCGTGTATATTTTAAATTGGAAATGCAATTTGAGAGTATACAATGGGTCATTAATTAAGTACCCGGAAAAAATAACAGTATTGATCCAGCATGGGTTTATATCAATTATATTGCAAGTTTTCTTTTTATTATAGCTGATTTCCCTTAAGGAAATCAGCTATTGAGATCGTACTCATGACGCGATTTTCAAAACTTTTCTTCAAATGTCCATCGATCCTACCCAGGAGATGAAAATGAGGTCCGTTCAAAATTATATATATATATATATATATATATTTGTCTGTTAACGCTAAATAAATATATAAAAATTGCGACCGCTAGAATTTTTGTTTGATCGTTACCAAACTCGATATTTTTTTTTACGTTTTATGCAAAAAGACAGATCAAGTTCGTTAATGGATGAAATCCGACCAGTGGGAGGGGGGTTTAGAGGGAGGGGATTTTCGAAAATTCGAAATATCTCGGTTACCATACGTCGGCTCAAAACAACGTATAGAACCAATCATATTCTAAATTAAATTTACTATAACTATTGTTCTACACATTTATTCTCTATCTTAAATATTAACCGAGGTATTTGCATTTTTATTAAATTTGGGCCTACAACGGATGACAGTTTCCCGCCAAAAGCTAGTTCGGCCCTTTACCGTAACTGTTCGGCTCTCGTATGGAGATTTCTCCATTGTATAACATCACGTGGGAAATCTGCTTAGTTTACGCAGCCCCTGCGTGATGGACTTTTATAAACACAGGTACTTATTATGATTTAAATTTAACCATAACTAAAAAATATAAAAACAATCAAAATAAGAAAAGAGGTTGCTATGTGAAATGTAATTGCAGACACTTCTGGTTGAAGCTGCCTCCATCAGCCTGGGGCAAAATGTCGCTTCAGTTGTGCCAGTGATTCATAACCGACTCTACTTTAAGGCAGAGAAATTCCTATTTTGAAGACATTAGACATCTTATGTATTTGGGTGAGTATAGTAATATGAAAAGAGGTAGCACTCGATAGAACACAATGGTTGATACTACAAGGGGTAGCCTGCAGATCAAAATGATGGCTACTTTAAAAAGTCACGCAGGGGCTGCGTAAACTAAGCAGATTTTCTATGTGAAGTTGAGAAATCTGCATACTCGTAACACCTCACCACCCTGATTAAATACAAACGGTAATGAGAAATCATTCAGTTAATTAAAATAACTTCCCAACTGAAACGGCTTCTGAATTGTAAGAATAATTTATATTTTAATAACTCAAATTATAGTAGTCCAAGAACTAAAGAAGGGAGGGCGGCGGATGAACAGAACGTATTTGCATAAATCTCACAAAGTAACGAAGGTAAGGTAAGGTTAGAAGGAGCATCTACCAGAGCCGAGTCCTTACGGAAACGGCCGACCTAATCCGAACTATACGCGACCACAGACTTCAAAAAAATGCAAATATCTCGGTTAATATTCAAGATACAGAATAAATGTATAGAACAATATTTATAGTAAATTTAATTTGCTATAAGATTAATCCTATACATGTTTTCGGTTTGACGTATAGTTGCGGAGATATTACGAATTTTCAAAATACTCCCCTCTAAACCCCCCTCCCACTGGTCCGATTACAGCCATTAACGAACTTGATCAAATATCTCGGTTAATATTCAAGATAGAGAATAAGTGTATCTAACAATAATTATAGTAACTTTAATTTGCAATAAGATTGGTTCTATACAATTTTTCAATCCGACGCATAATAACGGAGATATTTCGAATTTTCAAAAATTCCCCCTCTAAACCCCCCCCCCCTCCCACTGGTCCGATTTCAGCCATTAAAGAACTTGATCTTTCTTTTTACATAAAACGATTAAATTCCGAGTTTGGTAATGATCAAACAAAAATTGCGACCGCTAGAGCGTTAACAGACAAATATATATGTGTGTATATGTATATATATATATATATATATATATATATATATATATATATATATATATATATATATTTATCATTTCGAACGGACCTCATTTTCATCATCTCCTGGGTGGACATTGGAAGAAATTTTTCGAAAATCTCGTCACGAGTACGACCTCAATAGCTGATTACCCTTAAGGGAAATCTGCTAAAACGGCACTATTTATAGAAAGGCCTGACAACTTGATTACACAAACAAGTATTTTAGATGTTCATTACCAACTAATCCAGCTTGGAATTTCTAAACGAAGTAAGATAGAGCAAAATTCTTATCAAGGCAATGGAAAAAAGGAGAGTGAAACTTCTTGGGCATGTAACAAAGCACAACGACTTCATCACAAATATATTTGAAGGAAAGGAAGGTTCTTGGCCACAGGGGAAGTGGAATTCGTAGAAAATCCTATTTTGAAGACATCCAGCATCTTATGTATTTGGGTGAGTATAGTAATATGAAAAGAGGTAGCTTCCGATAGAACACAATGGTTGCAACTACAAGGCGTAAGGTTTAGATCATCATGATGAACTAATGTAGCACCAACGTGGCGAAAATTTTTAAATTCCAAAGAGTTCCGAAATCAAGTTAGTTCCATAATAGGCTAATTTACTCGTGCATTTTTCGTTCAAATGTACAGTGGAAGTAGAGACGTTTTATGAATTCGATATACCTTTTATGAGGAGAAAGAGTCGTGGAATATTGAATGTAAGGCCATAAGGCTTTTGTTGCTACCTTTTACGGCCATATTAAATATATGGTACATATGCTGTGGGCAATAACACCATATGGCCGGCCCATTAAACTCCAACTTGGGCCATGTAGGTCCGAACCCTTCCCTCTTACTTTATACATCAAAAAACCTTCCAAACTCGACACTACTGTTCCGTATTTTACAATTGATCGGGATATAGCAATGATTTGAAATATATACTCTATTTGATGATTCCCATTATCTTAGCACTATTTTAGGTTTGGAGACGGCGCTTCTTCGAAAATTGAAATGTTCCTGCTCCTACGTGACGGACTTTTAGCAGATTTCCCTTAAGGGAAATCAGCTATTGAGGTCGTACTCATGACGCGAGTTTCGAAAAATTTCTTCAAATGTCCATCGATCCTACCCAGGAGATGACGAAAATGAGGTCCGTTCAAAATTGTATATATATATATATATATATATATATATATATATATATATATATATATATATTGTCTGTTAACGCTCTAGCGGTCGCAATTTTTGTTTGATCGTTACCATACTCGGAATTTAATTGTTTTATGTAAAAAAGGAAGATCAAGTTCGTTAATGGCTGAAATTGGACAAGTGGGAGGGGGGGTTTAGAGGGGGGATTTTCGGAAAATTCGAATATCTCCGTTATTATTCGTCGGATCGAAAGATTGTATAGAATTAATCTTATTGCAAATGAAATTTACTATAAATTTTGTTCTATACATTTATTCCCTATCTTGAATATTAACCGAGATATTTGCATTTGTATTAAATTTGGGCCGGTAACGGATTTTTGAGTTTCCCGCCAAAACCTAGTTCGGCCCTTTGCCGTAAGTGTTGGGCTCTTGTATGGAGATTTCTCTATTGTATTAATTCACGTGGGAAATCTGCTTAGTTTACGCAGCCCCTGCGTGACAGACTTTTTTCATATTTTTCTAGTGAGCAGAGAGAAATGCTCATAGAGAAAGCCTGTTATCTAATTAACAAGAGTATACAAGGTCGTTGCCAGGTGGGTGAGGGGTTATCTTAGAGTGGGTGTTTGGTGTGGTTCAGAGCTAAACTCATGTTACACTCGGATAGAACAAGAACTTTCTCAAATGAACATCACACTACTACAAACCGAGAAAGTTTACACCAAAGAGGAAGTGACGTCCAAGTTGTTCCATGTTCTGAAGACACCCTTATCACTGATAAAAAGGAAGACGTATGTAATTTAAAGTGTCAAATTAGTACAATCAAAAATTGCATATTTGTATTACTTATTGTAGAGGCAGTTTACATTTCAATTGTAAATAATAATCGAAGTTAGTTGTAGTGAAAATAAATTTGAAATGAAGTGGGGACTGACATTAGTTATTGATTCATTATAAATTGCAATACTAGATATAGTAAATAGTATGTAATAAAGTTAATATTTTATATTCAGATGTATATCAGTAATTGTTTTTCTTTCCGGAAAGAATATGCCTATCTATCTGTTCAACTCTGAGTGGTTGGCAAACCTATTTGTTAATAACTCGGAAGTCGTTTCCGTGGGGAGCTTATTTTTAAATGAAGTGAACGATTTCTCATTACCGTCTGTATTTACTCACGGTTGTGTTAAGTGTTACCAGTGTGGAGGAATTCTGCTTAGGTTACGCAGCACCTGCGTGACGGACTTTTATTATTTTTACCAACTTTCCCTTAAGAGAAATCAGCTATTAATTGTCGCAAATATTGTATTATCGTTTCGAAACTTGATGCATAAGCATTTCATGCTAAACTGAAGATCAAGTTCGTTAGCAGGTGAAATCGGACTTTTAGAGGGGGGTAATTTTGAAAATTTTAAATTTCTCTGTTATTATAATTCGGATCAAATCGAGTTTGGTAATGATTTAACGAAAATTGCGACCGCTAGAGCGGCAACAGACATGGTTATAAGCAGATTTCCCCTGAGGGAAATCACCAATAACTCATGACGAGATTTATGAAAAATTTCCTCAAATGTCCATCGATCCCTCACTAATCCTAATAATACTAAGAACTTCGAATGTTTTTCCATAATATGCCTGTATCTATTAAACTTAATTTTAATAAAATTTTGCTTTCCTTCAATAAACATAGTACAAAAAAAATGGTCTCCTGCAATAGTATTTATTGTATAATATAAAATAAATATTATACAATTATTATGATATTATCGTGTTTATAATGCGTTATACGACAAAAGTGTAAAAAATCAAATGTCAAATATCTAAATAAACAATTCTGTTAGTTGAACTTTTGTTGAAAAACAAATTCCGATCGAATTATGGCGATTTTTCATAACACTCCTTGGTATTTGGATTTTTTTTAGTTTTCAGCCTTAATTAAAATCCCCTTCTTTGTCATAGTGGGTCAGAATAAGCTATTATATCGGGGAGCATGTTTTAGATTAATGGTAGATTAGTTAAAACTCATTTTTTTAATATGTTGAACTTTTTTTTTATTTCTAAATTTTTAAAACTTTTTTAAGTACAATTAACAAGAGTAAGTGATGCTAAGTAAGATAAATGTCCCATCGGCTGACATTTCTAAAAGTCATAATTCTTGAAATGGATTTTATGAATCATTAAAATTTTTATTTATATTGACTTTACACCATATATTCATTAGTGCATATTTAATTAATTTTTAACCCCCCTCCCTTTTTCACCGAATACGAGATTAATTTTAAAACCCTTATTATTTATAATAGAGCTGTATTTGTAATTGTTAGTTACCAGCTGTTCACATGCAAGCCCTTGAACAAAGAGAGAGATATCTCTAATGGGAGTGAATTCGATATGGAGGTGTCAGTGTTCGATGAACAACCCGCTCCCATTGATTTTGCACAAGCAGAGTATTCCTCTCTTGTCAGATTTGACGTTTGACCTTTCGAACAGCCCTCGAACTTTCACCTTCTGTATAATACCAGCCACTCGATAATTTAACTAAAACTAATAAATATTTCGCTATTCAAGCAGATTGATCTGACATAAAACAATCTGCTGAAATGCTTCTCACTGTCTTTCTCACTAATCCAAGAGTAGATATGATGTAAATAAGGTCTATTTAATATTTTATTAAAAGTTGCTGCCGATATTCTAAGCTGATAGTTATTTTCAGTTGCATGCAACTCACTGGATTACATACAACTGAAAATAACAATGTATGTACTATTCATAAATATCCTGTATATGCACTATTTTATAAATAACCTATGTATTGTATTGAATATTATTCCTCCTGTATTAATAAATAAATAAATAATAAAATTCTTCTTTCCTTCAATAAACATAGTACAGATAAAATTGGTCTCCTGCAATAGTATTTATTGTATATCATGTTTATAATGCGTAATACAACAAAAGTGTAAAAAATCAAATGTCAAATATCTAAATAAACAATTCTGTTGAACTTTTGATGAAAAACAAATTCCGATGTCGATTTTTCATATCACGCCTTTGTATTTTGATTTTTTTAGTTTTCAGCCTTCATTAAAATCCACTTCTTTGTCATAGTGGGTCAGAATAAGCTATTATATCGGGAACATGTTTTAGATTAATGGTAGATTAGTTAAAATTCCTTTTATTAATATGTTGAACGTTTTCTTCCAAATTCCTAAATTTTTAAACCCTTTTTAAGTACAATAAAGTAGACTATGTGATGTTAAGTAAGATAAATGTCCCATAGGCTGACATTTTCAAAACGTTATAATTATTTAGATGGATTTTAGGATTCAATCGAATTTTTATTTCAATTGAATTTTCTCCATATTGTTTTAGTGATTAAATATAACTTCTAAGAATAGATATAAGAATTGCCAGATGGTAGATAAATCGAAAGAAAGATAAAGATTAAATTAGAAAAAAATATATAAATGTGGGGATTTTACAATATTTAAAAATTATATAAAACGTAATTTACTACAATATTCAGGTTCTTATAAAAATGTGAGTTTTAGATATAATCGGGCAATGATAACCCACCGACATTTTAAACGTTTTATGTAAAATGAAAATCAAGATAAGTCTATAATCAAACCAGCGGGAGGGGGAATTTCAAAAATTCGAAATATCTCAGTTATTATACGTAGGATCGAAAATTTGTATATTATCAATGTTATTTTAAATGTAATGTTCCATAATTATTCTAATGTAATTTGTTTCAATTATCTTGATTATTAACCGAGATATTGTCAATTTTTAGTTTTCGACGTATTTTATGCCTCCACTCATGTTTTAGATTAGTGGTAGATTAGTTAAATATTTCCATTTCTTAATATGTTGAACCATTTTTTTTTCTAAATTCTTAAGTTTTTCAACATTTTTATAGTACAATAAACTAGACTAAGTGATTTTTTTATTATACACTAGAATTTTTATTTATATTGACTTTCCTCCATATCGTTTTTAAGTGTGTAATTGCTCTTCTTCGCTCCTCCCTTTTCTCCGAATAGCAGATAAATTTTGAAACACCTGTTATTTATTGACTGAAGACTGATATTGTGATTGTTAGATTCCAGCTTTTCACATACAAGCCCGTGAACAGAGACAGAGAGATATCTCTAATGGCAGTGAATTCGATATGGAGGTGTCAGTGTTCGATGAACAACCCGCTCCCATTGATTTTGCACAAGCAGAGTATTCCTCTCTTGTCAGTTTTGACGTTTGACCTTTCGAATAGCCCTCGAACTTTCACCTTCTGTATAACGCCAGCCACTCGATAATTTAGCAAAACTAATAAATATTTTGCTATTCAAGCAGATTGATCTGACATAAAACAAGCTGCTGAAATTGTTCTCATGGTCTTCAGATAAATCTTCAATTTTTCACTAATCCAACTGTAGATGTGTGAAAATATGGCGTGTTTGAAATTTTATTAAAAGTTGCTGCCGATATTCTAAGCTGATAGTTATTTTCAGTTGCATGCAACTCACTGGTTTACATACAACTGAAAATAACAATGTATGTACTATTCATAAATATCCTGTATATGCACTATTTTATAAATAACCTATGTATATACTATTGTATTGAATATTATATACGACATTATAAGTTCAACAACGTTCGTTATGTAAGCGTATTTATGTGGGGCAGAGAGTTAAAAAGACAGCTACAAGAGTCAACCAACACATGGCTGGTCTAAAACATCACAAAACAAAGATATCTGCCATTGCTAGACAAGCAAGTATTTGTTCTCACCAAATTAAATTTGACGAGACAAAGGTTCTACACAGAGAAGACCACCTCTGTAAAAGATTAGTTCTAGAAGCTCTAGAAATAAACAAGAGAACAAATACAATAAACGGCGTGGACGGTGTGACAAAACATATGATTGAATGAAGTATCTATTCAAATTAAAACATTGCCTAACGAAGATGGACACATGTCCATCGTAAATTTGCAAACCAATAAATATTCGCACCGCTGGAGCAGATAGCGGAAGTCCTCACAATGAAAAAGGTACGTATATATATATTATTGAAAATTCATGTATGTATTTGGACAAAAAATAAAAAAAAAAATTATTGAAAAAAAAATTAATTTAAGGAAAATTATATGTTCCTACCAGTGTTAATAATATAAGAATAACTAAGAATAGATGTCAGAACTGCCATATGGTAAATAAACCAAATGAAAGATGAAGACTAATTTAGAAATAACGATATAAATGAGGGTATAAAAATATTTACAACTTAAATAAACACAGTTTACTCACAATATTTAGGTTCTTATCCACAACGAGAGTTGTAGATGTTACCGGGCAATGATATACCTCCCTCCTCCAACATTTAAACGTTTTATGTAAAAATGAAGATCAGTTTCACGGCTAATATCAAACCAGTGGGAGGGGGAATCTCGAAAATTCGAAATATCTCCGTTATTATGCGTCGGATCTAAAATTTATATTTAATCTATCTTACTGGAAATGTAATGTTCTATAATTGTTCATAAGTAACTTTTTCCCATAATCTAAATTATTAACCGAGATATTGGCATTTTTTAGTTTTGGACCTATTGTAAAAGACTCCTGCTCATATCATATTAACAATAAGCTGTTATATTATGAAGCACTCTATTTTAAGCCTAAATGGCCTAATTGGAAGCTCGTAATACCCGTGAAGATGGAACACCAGTTTCAGAAGCTCATATTTCAAAGGTGGAAGTCAGACTGGTCGAAGAAACATGACAATAAACTGCGACAAATCAAAGAAATAACTGATTTAATACTGCAAGTAGAAAAATCCGAAAAGAGCAGGTTGTTCTTGTCCGTATCCGAATTGGACACACGAAATTAACGCATAGTTATTTATTGAATGGCTTATTCCCACCAACCTTCGATTGTTGTAATGTCCAGCTTACTTTCTCAAATATTATCCTTAATTGTAAAAAATACAATCGTCCTAGAACAGCTTTGAACCTTAAACCAAACTCCTTAACGAGAACCCCCTTTAGAGACGACGAAGAATACATCAAAAGGCTTTTTGCATTTTAAACTGGAAATCGTTTGTTCCAAGAACTATAGATCCATCTATCGCTAATGACACTAGTAGATGCGGTGTATTGTAATAAATAAACAAGCCTAAATAACAAATATTTTTCTCATTGAACTTTAACGTTTTGAGATAAATGCAAATGCAGGATTCACGAGGGAAATCTGCTTAGTTAACGCAGCCCCTGCGTGACGGACAATTTTTTTCTTGATGTCAGTAAGAGAAGAAAATTTTGTTAAGATCTCACCAGGACCAAGGAATTTAGTTGAGATGTCTCACCGAGGATGGAGAGAGAATATTAAAGGTCGCCTACGGCCCCAGTAATACAGCCATAATTTTAACTTGGGAATTAACTATCCACGGAGATTGTCACTATATTATCACCAAGGAGGACGCTAGGGAAAATTTTCTCCACTACCATCTACTAATTTAGGTCATGTCCTCCATTTTAAGATATTGTATTTTTTTTTTAATTATACAGGAGCAGCCACAACTAAGGGATTCGGCTCCCATAAAATAAAAACGGAATTTTAGAAAAATGACGAACAACTGTCCTTATGGATTTCCTTAACGTGCTTTCCTACTGCTGGGCTGTATTTTAAAGTAACAAGCCTCTTTAGTTGGTCTTGTATTTTTGTGGATTTTCATATTAAATGCTACTTTGTTGGTATAAGTAATTTTCTACTCAATAAACATAATTTTCTATTTCCACTTTAACGAAGAATGAATTTAGGTCAGATCACGATAAAAATCTTTTAAGTGAATCCACTCAACCGTATATGATAACATTATTATTATTCCTTTATTTATATGTAGCATTTAATTTCCTTGAGTCAAATGAATAATGTAACTTAATTCTAAATTTGAAAACGATTTAAAATTTGAACACCCGTCATTAATTTGTATTATATACTGGAAATCCCAAGTTACTGTGCCACCCTCCTTAAAATCACCAATTGTATTAATAAATCGCTGAGACTTGGTGTGCCGTAATTGTGACACCTGAAAAATCCTTTCAGTCCATATTCAACCTCATAACCTTCTCCAGTACTTCTCCAGCGACCATAAATTTGGAATTTCCAATAGAATGCCATACATTTTATGATGGATTCAAGTTCTATAATTAGTTTATATCGAGGATTTTTGACGCATCCTTCAGCCTTAAATATCACTCATATTTATCTCAGAAACGGCACAATTTATTGTTAAAAAGCTACATAAAAGTTTTAGCCAACAAAAATATCTTTGAAGCAAGTCTACAGGAAAAGGAATGGATTCTGAAATAATAAAAAAAGGTATTTGAAACGAAATAACGTAAAAGTATTCTTGAACGAATCCAAAAATATTTTATTTTAAGAAACATTGAAATAACAAAAACGTTCCTAAAATTAATTGATTTTGGACTAATTATTTTTAATAGGAATACAGTTCTCCAACTGCATAGCTGCAAGTAAAAAAAAAATATAGAAACTAGTTTTTCTTTGTATCACAATATTTACAGCTAGTAGTAACAAATGTTTGAAAATGTGTGCTTCCTCAATGTATGCACTTAAAAAGGCATTATCTGTAATCCCTTTTGGCACTGTGCATTTCTGCTACTGAAATTAAATTTTCGCCAATCTGACTTTATTTTTAAAGCCTCCAATATTTTGCCACCTGTTCTGGTGTAGATGCCTTTCAACCTCCCCCATAGAAAATAATTCATTTCTGTCAGATCGGGTGAGCTGGGTGGCCACTCAATGTGCAACTTTGACAGATACTGCATTGGGGAAACATTTATGTTATTTTTGATCGAGTGTTGATTGAGAAGTTTGTAGAATATATATATAAATCAGTTTACCCTATTTGTATCATTAATATGTGTAATATATCTGGCTTTGACAATAGGCTTTACTGAAACGTTGGAAAGCTGATACAGTTTAATTTCAACCTTTGTGACCGACAACCGCATGAGTTAAGGATAGTATTTTAATACAATTTGTATTTTAAATTGGAAATATTGATTGTGTGAAAATATTTCATATCTACAGACGGGAACTGTCGGCAGGTGTGTAATCTGCACAAAAAGGACACAGCCTACTTAAAATACAAGATTTATAGAGCCATTATTCATGGCTGAAATGAAGAAGTGTGCCTAAAGCAATTTGATAGCTGTGCTGAAATTGAGGAGGAAATATGCTATTAAGTGAAGGATCGATAAAGCATAAGAGATTCGAGCTACACATCGATAGTTTCCACTCGCGTATTCATTCAGAGGCGTTATGGAAATAGATCCCCAAGCATCCACAGGTATAACTCGGGCATAAATTTTATCCTGCTCGCCATACAACCTGGTCAGATATAACCTACCTCACGTCAAAATATTCACTCCTCTCTATTCTCATAATAGAATCTATATTTTACAAGCCATTTGTTTCACTTGGAATTAAATTATCATCTTACCACGTATACTCGCAATATGTCGAATGAAAGTCTTAATGAAGTGAAGACATTGAAATTCATATGAATCGAGAAAACGTTTTCTTCGTGGGGTATCCAAAGCCGTTAATCCAACTATATCATGTCAAATTTAAAAACTTTATTTATGTTTTTAAATTTTTTGATTACTTATAGAGGAAAGGCTGAAATATCTATACACTACCTCAAGACTGTAAAGTAAAGCGGGTCTGTATCGTTAGCGCCATGTTTCTAAAAGGGCTGAATAATTGATTCTATATTGTTACGTTTTTACTACCAAACCCACTAATAAACGTTGCTAAGAAGGGTTCTTCTGGATTGAAAAATTAAATACTCGCAAGTTTCACAGTTTTTATCACTCCACAATTTATTTCACAATGCACAATACACTTGGTAATTATTCTTAATTACTACTCACAGTATGCACTGATAGCGTCACTGCTCTTCAGATTACACAGCCCAATAATTCACTCACGGTCACTGAAATTCACAGAAAGACGGCACTGCACTGTCCTTTACTTCGCGGCACTGCACTGTCTTAAACACGGCACTAAACTGTTACTTACAGTCACGGCACAACACTATTCTTCTTATAAAAACACTTTACCGCACTGCACTAAGTCGCACTGTAGCACCGAACGCACATATGAGGACTTGAGATGAAAACTGACTCGCTTTCGGCTGACCGGTTCTTTATATAGGTTGTCGGCATACATCAAAGGGGAATTGGCTGGACCATTCAGCGCTGGACTGGACGGGTCTAGACCCTCTGTCGGCTTCTTTGATCTACATCGAACTTTCCGAATACGCGACTCTCTCCACTAATCCTTCTGTATTTACTTTTCGCAACAATATTTTACAAGCTATTTCATTCAACTTGGAATCTCTCTCAACAACTCTCTCTCTCTCTGACTCTCTTCTCATCTCTGCTCTCTCGCTCTCTCTCTCAGTATGAAATATTATATATTTTTATATATATATATATATTTCATTAACAAACAAGCCAACAATAAATTATATGGTGTTACATTAATAATGTGTTAGGGATTTGATAAACTGAATGAAGCCATACTATTCGAACCATATAGGAATAACACCCAAGTTGATTAGTTTACACGCTTTCTATCAATATAGACTTATCCATTAAGCTAACATTGTTTGGAATGAATATACGTTCCCTGATATTGCTATATCCTCTAAATATAGAATCAATTATTCACGCCATTTAGAAATACGGCGCTAACGATACAGACCCGCTTTACTTTACAGTCTTGAGGTAGTGTATAGACATTTCAGCCTTTTCTCTATAAGTACAAATGTAGAGCGTGCGTTTTATCCCGAACGTCAATTATCCGAAACGTCAATTATCCGAACGCACTTTGGAAATTTTTTTTTTTTTTTTTTTTTTTTGTTTTTTTTAACTACATATTTCAATTTGCATGCTGTATTGTATACAGAATGAAGAAGTTGAAAATTTCAAGAATATGTATTCTTTGAAGCAATGCCCTGTTTAGAGCGTGAATAACTTTTTAGCAGTACGAAAAGCCTGGGTTCCCTCCTTTTGTTGTTCGCGGGACTACTGAGCCCTACCGTTCGGGAATCAGAGCTTTCTTTCTGTTTCCCTGAAATGGAAGTCTACTCCCGCGGCTGGAACGCGGGATGTCACCCGGTTCGCCTCTCCCACTCTTTTTCTGCAGGTCAGTTCTAGACAACAGTTCATGCGCGTCGAAGTATGTATTTTAATACGTAATATCTAATTGTAATGAAGAATACAAGTGTTTTATACAATTATCCTATTTTCATAAAGAAACTAGTTATCCGAACAAATCGATTATCCGAACGTGCGCGATCACAATTGTAGTTCGGATAAACGACGCTCTACTGTAATCAAAAGAATTTAAAAACACAAATAAAGTTTTTAAATTTTTCATGATATAGTTGGAATAATGGCTTTGGTAACCCTACGAAGATAACGTTTTCTAGATTCATATGAATTTCGATGTCTTCAATTCATTAAGTCTTTAATTCGACATATTTCTGTTAATATGACGACTCTTACAGTCCTGCAAACGTTGACCTACGGATTTGAATCATGGCAAGTCAACAAAACAAGAATTAGAAAACTAGTTCTAGTGAGGGGAATAGAGCACTACATACTAAACGTCACCAAGGGAGTTGAATAGTCTAGAAAGTGAATTAGAGAAAGAACTAAATTCCCTGACATAGCGAGGATCATAAATAAGACAAAATGGGCATGGGCAGGACACCTAAAGATAAATGGACTAAAAAACCTTATCAACTGGTAGCCTCAGAGGAAGAGGAAGAGAGGAAGACCGACTTCTCGATGGGACTTGGAGATGAGGACTACATGTGGTAGGACAACATGGCAGAGAGTTGATGAACAAAGAACTGAATGGAGGAGACTTGGAGAAGAACACGACTTGGCCAGGATAAAACTTGAGAAAAATTAGCAGATCTTCGCACACGAAAAATAAAAAAGAACTCAAAAGACATCAACTTTAAGTTGAATTTGTACATACTAGAATTATTCAAATGAAAAAAAAAAATGTACTGTATCATCACGATCTGAAATATTTTTGCATGTACAAATAAAGGTTCAATTTATTTATTCCACAGTATTATAAGTAGAATTGAAAAAAGGGATAAAACCATTCATATTGCAAATTAAATGTTTTTTATACGCTGTTTCACAATCTTGATTATTTACCGAGATATTATCAAGTTTTAGTTCTCCCCCTTCAGTAAGCTCTCACTCCTACTCATATCCATTTATCAACAAGCTGTTATATCATCCAACTTTTTTATGTCAGAAATAAAATATCCTAGATAGTCTTCTTTTAAACTAAATCACCAACTGATAATCTCTTCAAATGTTCATATATCCTTAGATCCTACCTAGTAGATGACGGAAGTGAGGTCCGTTCAAAATTGTAATATATATATATATATATAAATATATATATATATATATATATATATATAGGTAGATAGATAGATAGATAGATAGATCTATTTATATATTTGTCTATTACAGCTAATGCGATGTCTATTTTCGTCACCAAACTCGATATGTAACCGTTTCGTGTAAATCTAAAGGTCATGTTCGTTAGTGGCTGAAATTGAATCAATGGGGGGGGGGTTAGAGAGGGAATTTCGAATATTCAAAATATCTCCTTTATTAGCGCGTCGGATCGGATTCTTATAAATATTATTGTATAAAGTTATTCTATATCGTCAATATTAACGGAGATTATTGAGTTTTTAATTCTTGAGTAAACCTCCACTCCTTCTCAAGTAACATAAACAATACTCTGTTATACAATGAAATATTTTATTTGAAGGTTAAATACCTGTGTGGCGTACTTTTGTTCATTTGGCAATAACAAAACCAGAAAGTCTGCAATTTCGTTACCTTTAATACAAAAAAAATTTTTTTTTGTTTTATAACACATTTGTACATTTTTTTTTACCTGTGAAAAAATCAAATTCACTAGATGTTTTTGGAGACTTGAATATATGTATAGATATCATTGTATAAGGTAATTTTATTTTATTTTTGCTCCATATTTTAAAACTATTGAAGATAAATGAAATATTTCAATGCTCATCCACACATCCATTAGTTTCAACATAAGTTAAAAACTCTACCTCTATTTTTTATGATGTGTAGTCATTTTCAAAACATTCCCCTAGTTTCTTCTGTGTTTTCTAGCTCGCCTATGTTTCATTAGGAGATAGACAAAATAATATTAATGTAAAGATATGCGAGGGCTATGAATATGTATAGATTCATTTTAATGATGTCTGGTTCCATAATTTAACATCCTTGGATCACGGTGAATAAATAAGAAAAATATCTTTGTACGTTTTCATTATTCACTACACACAATGTATTATATTCTTCAAGATGTAAAAATGATACACCTACGGGATCTTGTTTGCTCGGATTATTAGTAACTATGGGAATATGAGTCTATAAGTATTTTTTATTTAAGGTAGAAATTGAAAATAAAAGTTATAGAGCGAGAGTGCTTAAAACAAAAAAACAACTTAAACAAAATACCTTAAACAGAAGATAGAGTCCGTCAAGCAGGGGGCTGCGTAAACTAAGCAGAATTTCCCTATTTGAAGTCACAATAGAGAAATCCCATGTACAATAGAGAAGTCTGCATACTGGTAACACAATACCACCGTCATTAAATACAAACGGCAATGATAAATCTTTCAGTTAATTAAAATAAATTCCCAACTGAAACGGCTTCTGAATTGGAAGAATAATTTTTATTTTAATAACTCAAATTTTAGTAGTCCAAGAACTAAAGAAGGGGGGGTGCGAATGAACAGAACGTATTTGCATAAAATCTTCACAAAGTAACGAATGGTAAGGTAAGGTTAGAAACGACAGGTAAGTGTTAGAAGAAGCTTCCACCTGAGCCGAGCAATGGCATGACGGAAATGGCCGACCTAATCCGAACTATACCCGACCACATACTTCATAAAAATTGCAAATATCTTGGTTAATATTCCAGATGTTGAAAAAATGCTTATAACAATATTTGTAGAATAATTAATTTCCAATAAGATTTGTTTATACGATTTTTCGATCCGACGTATAATAACGGAGATTTTTTGAGTTTTCGAAAATCCCCCCTCTAAACCCCCCCCCCCCCACTGTTCCGATTTTAGCCGTTAACGAACTTGATCTGTCTTTTTACATAAAACGGTTAAATATGGAGTTTCGTAACGATCAAACAAAAATTGCGACCGCTAGAGCGGTAACAGACCAATATATACGTATATATATATATAATATATATATATATATATATATATATATATATATATAATTTTTGATCGGACCTCATTTTCGTCATTTTCCTGGGTACGATCGATGGACATTTTGAAGAAATTTTTCGAATATCGCGTCATGAGTACGAACCCTCTGAGCTTAAGGGAAATCTACTAAAACTAATTAAAATAGAAATACAAGAAAAAATACAAAACAACGAAGAACATTAATTACAAGAATAAAACTAATATTACAATTACTTTTTTTTCTGGGTAATTAATGCTTTGTGTTGTCTACAATTTTTATATATTTCAGTATCTAATTTGGTAACTATCAAACAAAAATTATGACCCCCAAACTGTTATCTAGACAAATATATATATATATATATATAGATATTATATATATATATATATATATACACCACAGATAGATAGATAGATATACAAATTTGAATAGACCTCATTTTCGTCATCTCCTACGTAGGATCGATGGACATTTGAGGAAATTTTAAGAATACCCCTTCAGGGGGCTGCAATACATCGGACAGAGGGGGGGGGGGGTTTAGCGGGGTAATTTTGAAAATTAAAAATATCTCAGATATTATACGTCGGATTGAAAAAGTATATACAACAAATCTTATTGTAAATTAAATGTTCTATTTTCTATGTTTTTTCTTCACTATCTTCATTATTAACCGAGATTTTCGCATTTTTCGGCCTTCAGTAAAGTCCCTCTCCTACACTTGTCATATTAACAATAAGCTGTTATATCATGATTCACTTTTTTGGTGCTTAAATATCAAATATTATTCTCATTGAACTTTTATTTTTTGATATAAAATGCAAATACGTGGTGCACGTGGGAAATCTTCTTAGTTAACGTAGACTTTATATAACTTACATTTTTTTTGTTGTAGCCAGCAAAATAGTTAAAGAAGACTCCCGTGTGTGATGTAAAACGGTTGAGTTATCCTATCTCTGTTCGGAAGAAAATCCTTCACAAATTCTATTTTCCGTGATTGGATTAAACATATTTTCTTAGAATTTAAATCTTTTCAGCTCCATTTACCATGAATATTCAACTCTAAAGTAGTAAATACGTAATGGGAGAGTGACAAGATCGTAACTTTAAGTGAAGGCTATGTCAGGAAAAAGTTAAAGATGATTGATGTATATAGTGAAAGGATTCAGTTAAAATATCGCAAAGAAAAATAGAGAATTATTTTCAATTCATTTCATTATTTAATGTTCAGACTATAAACAGTCAGTGTTCAGTTTTATATTACCCACTTAACTTGTAGTATAAAACGGGTGTTAAATATTGTTATAAATGCTCATGAAATGTATGAATAAAATGTAAACGCTTTAAATGTCAACATATATGAATATACTTATCTTGTCTTGTTCTACATAAAACAGACATAAACCTGAGCTTGAATAAAACCCAGCCAGATTACAAATGATTTATGCTTTCAACTCACAACATATTTTCTGTTTCCTTTTTTATTTTTATTTTTAACCTTTCTTCTCTTCTAAATTTATTTGTATATAATAAAAATGATGCTGCTGAGTAAAAAAATATTTTTACTATATGCGCGCTCGAACATAGTTTAAATACATTATGAATTTCATATTTGCAGAAGTACACGCAACTAGGCGATTTGGTTCAATGTTTAAGAATGTAAAACAATAATATAATTATAGAAGTTTGGGCTCGAGTCTGTAAGAAGTACGTACATGTTATGTGAAGTCTCTAGTTAATCAATGTTCCTGCAGTTAGTCAGTATGTGTTCAATGGTTAATGGTTGATGGCATGTTCTGCAGAGAGCTCTTTCTGTTCTCGTCATCAGCTATGAGTGGGTTAAATGTGAGTGTCCTATCCTAAGTCTCGTTAGTACAACTTCGTCTCGTCTATTGTCACATCTGCTGGATGGCCACTCCCTTATACAAAGCTTTATTTTTCTAAGATGATTTTCTGCTGTTCTATGCCAACATTTTTGTCATTCATTTAATGTTGTCTGTAGTATTTGTAAATGTAAGTCTGGTAGGGTCAGTAAGTTAAAGTCAGAAGATTGTCTCTGGGTAGCATGTTTGGCGAGTTTGTCCACGTCGTTTGTACGTCCGATGTTTTCATGTCCTGGAACCCACATCATTGTCACTTTTGTCTTTAGTTTTGAAATTTGTTCTAGAATCTGAATAATTAAGGGATGAGTGTTGTAAAGGTTTTTGAATGAACCCAAAGGTTTTTGAGTGACAGTCCCATGAGTATGACATGCAATTCAGCGGTGTGTATACTGCTATTTTTAGGAAGGCTTATTTTATATGCATCACCTCATACAATTGCCGCTGCACAAGTAATTTTTTTAGTTTTGGGTCAGTCTGTCATTATTTAATGTTTATTATTTATTAACGTGCACATTTTGTGCTACTAAGGCTAACTGCGACGTATTATTTACTGGTCACCACACTTTTTAAACCAAGATGGGATTGAGGATTTTATTTAATGAGTTCGTCAATAAATGAAAAAAGTCTGTCACGCAGGGGCTGCGTAGACTAAACAGATTTCCCTCGTGGTGTTTAACAATAGAGAAATCTGCCTAATGACAATAGTAGTAGTAAGGAATCTCAACCTATTCACGAAGAACGAACAGTTACGGAAACGGCCGCAATAGCTCTCGGCGGAAAGTCCCGAACATAGACGACTCATGCCGACCACACTCACAATACAAAATCAAATATCTCGGTTGATATTCTAAATACAGAATAAATGTATAGAACAATATTTATAGTAAATTTAATTTGCAATAAGATTGGTTCTATACAATTTTTCAATTTTTCGATCCAACGTATGGTAACGGAGATATATATATATATATATATATATATATATATATATATATATATAAATTTGAACGGACTTCATTTTCGTCATCTCCTGGGTAGGATCGATGGACATTTGAAGAAATGTTTCGAAAATCGCGTCATGAGTACGGCCTCAATAGCTGATTTCCCATAAGGGAAATCTGCTAATAGATATGTTACGACTATTTTACCTAAATATAAACTATTTGTATATTTAACGATTATATTAATACATCTTTCGAAATACAGTATGAAGAGTTATCTTCTATTATTAAACCATTTTCAAGTCTAAAGCAGTTTAGGAATAGTGTAGGATGTCATACATGTTCTTCGTAAATATATACTCGGCACTGGCAGTATTTGGGATAGGAACCAATTTCCATATCGCCGCTACAGCTGATTTGTCCGTATGTACGTATTGTCGAGTATCCAAACAGAAGTTGATCAGGAGTGGGAAACACGGCGCTAACTATACAGTCCCGCCTCGCTTTCCAGAGTTGTTGGCTGTGCATTCAGCAATACAATTTATGACTAGTTGCAAATTTACAGCTGTGACACGACCCATGAAATGAAAATGATACATTAAGTAAACATTATAACGGTATCTAGTACAATTATAGATATTTACTCACTATCTGTAACTGGTTAGTGATTAAAAATAAATCATCCCTAATCCACGTAACGCATAATAATGATTGAGGTAAAAAAAATAAAGTCCATCACGCAGGGGCTGCGTTTAATAAGCAGATTTCCCACGAGTGTGACGTATTTCCATTTCAAATCCCATTTCAGTCATTAAAAAATATTGAATATCTTTAGACTTTTGACCTTCAAACACGGTTAAATATCCATGTATGGATAGAGATTCATAAAAATTTACAGTTTCAATGTATTACGAAAAGTACTTAATTAATTGATGACGTCTCGTGACATATTTGGATGTAAAGGTTCAATGAACACAAAATTTGGAATATATAATTGAACATATAAACATAGAATGAAGTGATTCATATATGACATTAGTAGGAGTAGGGGTTTACTGATTGCTGAAAACTAAAAAATGCAAATATCTTGGTTAATATTCAAGATACTCAAACAAACCAAATATAAAAACATTTACTTTTTCGAATCGACGTATAATAACAGAGATAATTAGAATTTTTGAAATTCCCACCTCTATCTCCCCACTCCCAATAGTCCGGTCTGCCATTAATAAATTTATTTATTTATTATTTAGAGCTCCGCGACTGTGGCGTCTTGGCTCTTCTTAAACATTCGGGGAAAACAAAACAAAAACAAACAACAAGTAAACAAAATAACAAAACAAAGAGTAATAGAGAAATAAATATCCAAACAAACACAAGAAACACGAACAACTTACAAAAACTATCAAGAACACATGGTAAAACAAAATAACACAAAAGGGTACAAGAACACTAACAAAAAAATAGGCTAATGTTAAGTAAATAAGAACTGAAAAGTAAAAACTTGGTTACTTTGGACCAAAATTATTCATAAAAAACAGTAAATAATAAATTTTCAATAAAAATTTAAACACATCACACTCACCACACACACTCACATGCACTCACTGACATTAACTCAAAAATTTTAAAATATGGAATTAAATATTCTCAAAACTGTCCAATTGTTTTAAAATAAGTCAGAATCGTGAGAAATAATGTGGGCTACCCTCAGTCAGTTAGTTCCTTCAAGTCGTGGGTAGAATGTTTAAAAAGTTTCGTTAATACTGTTTCATTCTGTTTAGTAGGTTGTTTTTATAGTTAGTCCAGTGTTGCAATGAGGTTACAAGTTGGCTGGTGTCTTTTTCTGTTCATTATTCTCAGAATGTGTCAGGTATGTATATGTCCAATAACGTAATCTTGTGAGGGACGACTTTGGTCTCTTTCGTTGAATATACTTTCTGTTTCTTTGTACCAATCCAGTAACATTGCGTTTTTATTTCCAATAGTTTGTTGTTCAGTACGTAAACGTGTGTTTTTTGCCAGTCTTGGAGTATTTTTGTTTGTACAATCTTGTTGAGGTCTGGTGGTTGTTAGTGTAGTTATGTCGGTAAAGTCAGAGTAGTAATTTGTGTTTGCTGAGTTTTTTGCATTGTTTGTCTGATATCAGTCATTAGTTTATTGTCCTTGTGTACACGGTAACCACAACAGTTTTAAAAAATTTGCAAGTGTTTAGTGCGTGTATTAGTTCTAGTATTTTTGTAAGTAGTGGGGTGATTAGAGAGTAGATCGTTTCCCAAAAGGAAAGTAAAGAACCTTAAAGAGTCTGTGCATTTAAAATTACTGGGTGTGATCTGTTTTCTAATTTTGAATGGTTTGAAAACTGCTAGTATGAATGCCCTGTAGTTCTTGCAGTATAAGTACTTGATTCGTCTGTGTAATTTTAACTTTGTTAGTTTCGTTTTGGGATAGTGGCTAGGCGCTGAAGACCGTCCCGTGTTCCTTGTCTTTTAATAAGATCCGTCTCGTGAAAATAAATAGGAGTGTTAGGGTTTTGTTCCGAAGTTTGAAGTTTACTGCCTTGAAAGATGTCTGATTAAAATTTTGAAGAAAGAGGGTTTTGTTTTTTGTTTTTTTTTTTCGCTTTTTTTTTTGATATTGTGTTAGCTTTAAATACTGATAGTTTGTCAAACCAGTACGGGGGAAATCTGCTTAGTTTCCGAAACCCCTGAGTGACGGGTTTATTATTAATTATTAAGAGTTTTAACATGACTTTTTGTTGCCCATTGAAACCTCTAAAACCACTTAACAATAAAAATGTTTTTAGTTTAAAATAAAAATTAAAACTGTTATAGTTATTTCCCGTTTTCTGCAAATGGATTAGAAATATTTATTTTCAACCGGCACCTTTTCCAGGAATGCCATAGAGATTCTTTCCAGCGTATATTCCAGATAGAATTGAAACAAACTGCTCCAATACTAGGGACTGTTTTTAATGAACAAAATTCACAAAAAGTAATTTAATAAAAACCCCGAACGATATAAATGTTTAAAGCTATGAATGAAATAAAGTGAGTTTAAGTAGAAAAATAGGAGCGGATTAATTAAAGTTCCACTTGAATTAAATGAATGTGTTGGGAGTAAAAAAAAA
>CM032232.1:11890000-11912500 GCA_019009955.1 Riptortus pedestris
TTATAAAAGCTGTATTTGTATTTAAATAGCGTTATCTACATATAACTTCATTACCTTCATTAAAATCATTTATTCTTGTATTCCATACATTTACACTACTCAGGGCAAAAATCCTTTGATAAATTTACAGCACGTCACAGAAGATACTTATCATTGTTAAAAATTTTGGATAACAACAGTAAAAATAAAGTGGATGGTGTTTTCGCTATCTTATGTAAAGACCGCGAAAGCTAACAGTATTAAACAAAGAATTTTATCATTATTGAGTTCGTCATAAAACTCAAAGAAAAATTATTTGCCTGCCATTTCAGACAACTCATTTTTATTAATGACTCAAAACAATTTCATATATCCACTATTAACATCAAATATTATTTATAAGATTTAGTATCGTAAATATTTAGATCTATCTGTTGTTTTATTTATCAATTTAAATGCGGTTAATGAATATTTTGAAAAACATGTGATTTTTTTTTAATGAAAATTAATGGTTTAAGGGTATTTAACAAATAATTTTATTACTTTTATTCTATATGTCATAAAATTTAGAAAAAAAAGATGTTAACTCTTCTGGCAATTCATTTTTATTAAGAGAATAATAAAAATTTCATTTAATAAACATTTACATTAAATGTAATTTATTGGTTTTAGTATTATTATTAACATTAATTTATTATATTGTTTATTAATGTATGTGCGTTTAATTTGTATTAAAAGAATAAGTGTTTTTTAGATGCAAATTTTAAAAGTGCTATTATTTAACAATCTTCTACTAAACGAATTAGGCGAGACTCATGGCTGCATGTATGTAAAGTATTAATTAAAGAAATGTATTAATTACTAGTCTATTTGTTATGAAACTTGAGAACAATAATGCTAAATTGACATTTTCTGACAATTTATCTTTATTGATAGATTAAAAAATTCCATTTATATATATTTTCACTAAGCATAATTTATTGGTTCTAATATTATTATTATTATTCAGATTAATATACTATACTTTTTACCAATGAATGCGTTTAATTTGTATTTTAGAAAATGTGTTTTTAGCTACTATTTTTAAATTTTTTATTATATTAGCAATCTTTTAGTAAACGAATTGTGAACCAGACACTTGGCTACACGTTTGAACATAAGATCGACTAAACTGATCTAACTGTTATTTATGATTTGAAATACATTTTAACCAAGGCGTTATATATATTTTTATTTATTTGGTTTATGCCCCTCATCAATGGTGATTGACATGATGAGCTTTGACACTTTATTTATATAGCATGGAAAATATTCCTTAGATATCTGTGGTTTTCTTATTTTCGTACTTTGCCATTAAGAATATAGTAAAGGTTATCCTTTTTAAATCTTCATAAGTATGTTGTAGACCTATTGTTTTTTTTTATTCTATATGTATTCTTAACTGGTTATACACTCAACCGCAAAAAAAAACCGGACACTTAGATTAAGTCTTATAATTTTGTTAAATACTTAATATATATGTATATTAATCTTTTTAATTAAAATAATTGGTTAATCTATAGATTATTTAAACAAAATCTGCCAAAAGTGAATAATTTTTATTGGTTATTTACAAAAAAATACAAAATAAAAAAAATAAAAAGATAAATTAACACATTTAAAAAAAAATTATTTTTCACTTTTATTACAGTGAATGGTAGACTTCGCTACCCCAAGCGTTTCGGCAATGTAACGTAAGCTTCGGCCTTCCATCTAAGTTTGAAAGACCCATTATTCTGGACCGAAATAAAAATAAAACATTTATTAAAGAAAATGCTTGGTTAATAATTAAAGATGTTTAAATATGCGAAAAACTACTTACAGTTTAGAATAGATCAACTTCACGACAAATAAATCTAATCTGAGTTTTATCTAATTGTTTACTAATCCTGAAGGGATTAGTTCAATGGACTTAGACTCTAAATTCTCTGTAATAACTAGAATACCCACATAAAGAAAATTGCTGAAAATTAGCTTTTAAATCTTCATAAGTATGTTGTAGAACTATTGTATTTTTATTCTATATGTATTCTTAACTGGTTATATGTGTTAGTATGTGCGGATTATATTTGCTGCTGTCAATTAGAAGTTCTGTCTTATCACGGGGTATGTCAAGGTTTACATTTATACAAGGTATGTAAGAAATATGAAAGAAATTAAGTTTAATGTACTAATATTAGTATATTCTTTTTAAGGAAACCAAACGCGTATTTACGTTATCCTATAATGGTGTTTTTTTTTTTTGTTTTTTTTTGGGTCCCACTACTATGAATAAACAGAATAATGAAATGACATAATAATAATAGCATCTAATCCTTACTGAGACCAATTATAGCATTTCAGACAAAAGAAAGGTTTTTGAGGTCTCAACTCAGCAATCTTTATTATATATTTTTCTAAATAGTAGAATTTCGCCTTCCTAGGCATTGACAATGCTTTAAAATTATTCCTCCAGTCAATATAACAACAAATATCCACGGGAAATTTAAAAAAAAACTCATAACAATCAGCCTTAAACCAAGTGGTAATTTGTCAACAGTATCTGATCTTTAACAAGGTAGGTCCTTTTATGTGGGACTTCTATTACTTTTTCATATAAATGATAACAGCTACAAATAGAATATTGAACTCATTAGGGTTATAGAACCTACCTTGTTAAGAAATTAAAATTTAAATAATTTATTAACATCTACTTTTTGCAACTAAGGCTAATTGGGACGGGACATCTACGAGTTTCCACCCTTTTCTAGCCTTGGCGGGACTAAGGATTTTACTTTATGAATTCGGTCACTAAATAAATTCCTATTGACCAAACGAGAATCGAACTCGCAACTCTAGGTTTACCATGTGAGATTAAGGTCAACGCTTTAACTGAGATTTATTGTTATGTTGACTGGGAGGAATAATTTCAGAGCATTATTAATTCCCAGGAGGGAGAAAGTCTGCTACTGGAAAAAAAGATAATAAAGATAGCTGAGTTGAGACCTTAAGATATTTTCTTTTTCCTGAAATACTTTAATTTGTATCAGTAAGGACTATATATTATTATTATTATGTTATTTCATTTTTTCTGATTGATCTATCAGACACATAAAAGACTTTTGTATACTAATCATTAGTGGCGGATCTCAAAAAAAAAAATAAAAATAAAAATAGAACTATAGTATATGCCAAACACACTTTTGGATTAATTCAGAAATATATACGAATATTAAGTAACTTAGACATTATTTCTTAGATATTTTTACATACCCTATATAAATGTAAACCTCGTGGGACCCCACTATATGTCAGAACTGCAACCTGACAACTGCCAGTATGCATCGAAAACATATAAACATTCACCAATAGATATATAGATATTAAGTAGGTCTATGACATACTTAAAAGATTTAAAAGAGATTAATTTTATTATGTTCTATTAGGTAAAGTGCGGATATGATGTTTATTGTTATATTGACTAGAAGGAATAATTTTAGAGCATTGTTAATGGCTAGAAGAGCAAAAATTCTCCTATTGAAAAAAAAAATATATAAAAAAAGATTGCTGAGTAGAGGCATTAAGGACCTCTTCTTTTGTCTGACGTAATCATAATATTTTTAGGAACATACTTATTAAATTTAATTCCATTGTGTTTTGTGTGCATGTTTTAACACTATTATTTCGATAAATGAACTTATGGTACAGATTTCTCTAGGGTAAATGGTCTACGAATTTCAGGGTGACCAAACCTATTGGAAAGTGTCCAAATGCATAAACCTACCCCTAACTTCCGAAAAATATATTTTTAGTTCCGTTTTTTGTTGCTCACCAGGTATTAGGCCGTTCCTTTGGTTTTCGAACGGGCGACACGCAGGCCAGCAGTCTCGCCAAGGGAGGTACAGGCTGACTCCTAGGCCTCCTCCGGCCGGGCCTGTCCTGGCAGAAACGGTCGTGGCCCGTGTACTCGGCGGTCGAGCGTTCCCGCCGCTTCACCACGTTCGTCTTGAACATCCCGCGGCAGACTGGCCTCTATCTGCCGGCCGTCGGTAGGGGTGGTAAGAGGGGGGTAGGGGGTGGTTGGAGAAGGGGTAGTTTCACCCCCACCCTCCCCTTCCGATACTTTCATCCCCTCCAAGGGCACCCCACTCTCCCGACTCTTGGTGCGGTCAGGGATGTCTACGCTTGGGCAGGAACCAATGCGCTCCCTATACCCTTCATTTGCTGCTAAGTCTGCCTTTTAGTCTCTTAACTTTTTAGCGGATTACCCCTAAGGGGAATCAGCTATTTAGGTTGCACTCATTTCGCAATTTTCGGAAAATTTTCTCAAATGTCCATCCTTTCTGCCAAGGTGATGACGAAAATGAGGTCCGTTCAAAAAAAGTACACACACACACACACACACACACACACACACACACATATATATATATATATTATATATATATTATATATATATATATATAACTGAAGAATGGATTTTGAAATAAATTAAAAAAAAAAAAAAAAAAAAAAACTAATTGAATGAAAGAAAAAAAAAAATGTTTACTTCAAAAAACGTTCTTAGAATTAATTTATTTTAAACTAATTGTTTAACTAAATATGTCTTTCTTTTACAAATAATTGCTACGTAATTAGTTTTTAATAAATTAATTCTAAGAACTTTTTTGTAATGTTGATGTTTTTGAAGTATACATTTTTTTTGGATTCATCGTTCGAGAATACTTTTGCATTATTTCGTTTAAATACTTTTTTTTATTTTTTTAAAATTTCAGAATCGATTGCTTTTCCCGTAGACTTGTTCCGTATAAAAAAGTATGGCATTACATTAAAAATTCCAAAGTTATGGTCACCGGAGAAGTACTAGGGAAGGTTAGAAGGTAAAATATGTACGGAAATCTCAGCTTTATATTCAGGTACTTGGAGATTTTAAGGGGGTGGCAAGGTTACTTCAATTTTCATGTTCACTACTAGAGCGTGCTGGTGCTCCGACGCGTGTGCACTAGAGGGATTCTAGTGGGAATTTACGTTGCGTCTGACATCTCCCAGGAATGACTATTGAAAAACGGAAGGATAAAAAGGTCAAAAACACCTCCACTCTTAATGCTTCGTTTATTAAATGCAAAGTACTTTCGGGGCGAACCGTCCCATCTTCAGTGCACTGAGACACAACATTTACACTTTGAAAAAGTCACGCAGGGGCTGCGTAAACTAAGCAGACTTTCCACGTACTGCTATGCCACACTAGTGGTCTCATCTCGCCAGGAATACCAACTGTAAGTACGAATTCCTCGCTCAGAATAACGAAAATATTTTGAATGACTATTGACTTTGACTCTTTTAGGCCCCTTCCCCAGACAAGATGACTATTTAGGATTTCCTTCTTCAGACTTCTCAGACTATTGGAGACTGTTTCACTCCAGGTTACCTTATATTGACTACAGTTGTACAACCCGATAGCTGATTTGCCTTCAGCACTATCTCCAAAGTGAAGTCAGTCCTAGCAATACTGCCCAGTAGATCAAGTATATCTGGCGAAGGGCTTAAGGTCAATGGGAGTCGATACTGAGAATAACACCTCCCCCCATGCAACCCCCCCCCCCGTTGGGAAATTCACCGGGCAGATAGCTATGAATGGCCAATGAGGGGTCAATATCCTCAAAGGGCTCTAGAGTCCATTTGCAAGCATCAAAGCTTATTCTAACCGGGGATCTGTCTAAGGAACGGTTCTTTTTTTGAGATCTATCTCTGGAACGATTCTTTATTTCAGAACTATCTCAATAATCGGTCTTTTCTTAGTGATCCATGCTAGCGAAGTCGAAATATTTGAACGGCTCCTGAAATAAGAAAAAATCAGTCACGCAGGGGCTGGGCAAACTAAGCAGATTTCCCTCGCGAATGTTTAGAATAGATAAATATGCATGCAGGTAATTGCAGGCGTCCAATTTCAATAACCTGCCGACAGGAAGCGTTAGGTTAGAAATATAAACAAACACTTACTGAAATATATCAGAATATAACGTATAAATTTTATTGAGGACTATTTACTATATCTAGTACTGTAATTAATAATGAGTCAGAATAATTGTTATCTCAATCAATCAAATTTTAGTAGTCCGAAACCTTAAGACGGGGGGGGGGGTCACCAGGACATATTTGCATGAATCTCGTATAATAAAGATCTCTTGAATACAATTTTCGGTATTTAAACTTCGAATAATGTGATTTATTATGTAGTAGAGTATTGTTTACGTAACGTGAGTAGAAGTGGCGGTTTGCTGATGACTGAAATCTGAAAATATCTCAGTTAATATTCAAGATAGTGAATAAATGTATATAACAATATTTATAGTTCTTTTAATTTTCAATAAGATTGGTTCTATACAATTGTTCGGTCCGACCTATGGTAACCGAGATATTTCGAATTTTCGAAAATCCTCCCCTCTATACCCCCTCCCCCTGGTCCGATTTCAGTCGTTAACGAACTTGATCTTTCTTTTTACATAAAACTACTAAATATTGAGTTTGGTAACGATTAAACAATAATTGCGACCGCTAGAGCGGTAACAGACAAATATATAGATAGATTGATTGAACGGACCTCATTTTCGTCATCTCCTGGGTAGGATCGATTGACATTTGAAGAAAAATTTCGAAAGTCGCTTCATGAGTACGACCTCAATAGCTGCTAATAGCCACATTAGCCTCTACCATGCATTCCGATCTCAAATACCGGCAACCTACTCTTTCACTGTACTAAAGTGTTGAGTGGTTCAGAAAATAGTTAATTTCTCGACACAGTATTTGTGACAGCAACCTGTTAGTTAGCTATCGTTAGCCTTGTGAGTTAACGCGTTGATCTTAATCTCTTTACAACAAAGACACACACATTTACAACCAGGTATAACATTAAATAATATAATAATAATAAATAGACTGCAATAATATTCACTGGAGAAAAAATAAATTACCGTATTTTTACCTACCTCTGTAGATTTTTTAACCTTTTTTATTGGTTTTTATAAGGTGGCTTTACCTTTACTATTGTAGAATCATAACAAGAAAATGTGTGAATCGCTTAAATTCCGACACACCTAAATAAACTAAATAAATAAATTAATTAATCTCTTTAACTTGATTAATCTTAGATTTGTAAGTTAGATTCTCACCTGAAAAATAGGAATGTATTTATTGATATTCTTAATAAATTTAAGTCCGTCACGCAGGGGCTGCGTAAGCTTAGCAGATTTCCCACGTGTTCGAAGACGTCTCCACCACATATTCGGACTAAAACCCAGAAAGTACGAATTACTCGCTTAATACATGAGTTACAAGAAACTGCATTCAGCAAAAATTGTAGGGCATCAACATTTTAACAAGATAGCTCCTATACCGACTCATAATAACGGAAATATTTGGAACTTTCGAAATCCCCCTCTAAGCCCCACACTGGTCACATTTCAGTAATTAACGAACTTGATATTTAGTTTTACATAAATGTTTAAATATCGAGTTTGGGAACGATCAAATAAGAATTACGACCGCTAAAGCGTTAAGAGACAAATTTACATATACACATAGATACTGTTTTGAACGGACCTCATTTTCGTCAACCCCTTGGTAGGGTCGATGGACATTTGTGGAAATTTGTCGAAAATCGATCCATGAGTACTAACCAATAGCCGATTTCCCTTAAACTAAATCTACTAAAATGATGGGTGGAAGTTATTGGCTCAAAGAATTAGCTACCAAGTTAATTTTCTCACAGGGTGAATTAAATTGGATATAAATCATTGGAATAGTTAAAGTGCACTTTTCTTTTTTAAAAAATGTAAAGTGATAAACCATTTAAGTTCTTGCTGTAGTAGTAAACTATAAAGTGGGGAGGGCGAGCTAAATAATGGCCTAAGAGGCCATAACTTGTCTCGGAACAAGTTTCTAAGGAGCTAGGGTCATTAAGGAGCTGAGTAATTGTATAAAATAGTAACGTGCTTTAATTGTCGAGAGGCTCTCGTTTCAAATTACAAAATCTCCTATTTTAATGATTGTTTTGATTTGATTTTTAGCAGTTTCCCTTAAGGGAAATCAGCTATTGAGGTTGTACTCATGACGGAATTTTCGAAATTTTTCTTAAAATGTCCATCGATCCTACCCAGGAGATGACGAAAATGAGGTCCGTTCAAAACTGTATATATATATATATATATATATATATATATGTATATATTTGTCTGTTACCGCTCTAGCGGTCGCAATTTTTGTTTGATCGTTACCAAACTCGATATTTAGTCGTTTTATGTAAAAAGAAAGATCACGTTCGTAAACGGCTGAAATCGGACCAGTGGGAAGGGGGGGTTTAGAGGGGAGGATTTTCGAAAATTCGAAATATCTCCGTTACTATACGTCGGACCAAAAAATTGTACAGAATCAATCTTATTGCAAATTACATTTACTATAAATATTGCTATATACATTTATTCTCTATCTTGAATATTAACCGAGATATTTGCATTTGTGTTCTGCGTGTTCCAGCAGGCTATGTTCGGACTTTCCGCCGAGAGATCTGGCGGCCATTTCCATAACTATTCGTCCCTTGTGAATAGGTTTAGAGGTTAGGTTAACTGTTTTTTGGGGCTAGAAACTACTGGGTTATTACGCCCTAAATAATGTTTTAGGTTTAGAGGTTTCTTACTACTACAGTTGTTATTAGGCAGATTTCTCTATTGTAAAACATCACGTTGGAAATCTGCTTAGTTTACGCAGCGCCTGCATGACGGACTTTTGTTTTGTGAAAGATTTCCCTTAAGGTTATTGAGGTCGTACTCATGACGCAGTTTTCGAAACATTTCTTCAAATGTCCACCGATCTTACCCCTGAGATGATGAAAATGAGGTCCGTTCCAAATTATATAATTATACATTTGTCTGCTAATGTTTTAGAGGTCGCAATTTCTGTACGATCGTGCCGAACTCGATATTTAAACGTTTTATGTAAAACTGAAGATTACGTTCGTTAACGGCAGAAATCCAGAGAACTACTAGGGGGAAATTTCGAAAATCTGACCATTGGTGGGGGAGGGGTTTAAGGGTGAGAATTTTTTAAGTCCGTTCAATTTCATAGATAGACAAACTTCTACAGGTGTTTCTAATCTTAAAAGGAACAAAATTGTCCATATGATGCATGTTCCTATTCCTAATAGTTTTGGAGAAAAATCGATTTTTGTGATTTTTCAATGTGCCTATCTTTTATTACGTAAACTCAGCTGCTGTAGATAAATTATTGCTATTGGATGTTTTCTAGCTGTCTCATTTTGAAGGGCATTAAATTCTCTTTAACAATCGTTTATGTTATTTTGCAATTTCGGTTTTACAAATAGTTTTAACAGAATCTAAAAATATTAAAATTATAATTAATTAAAACTCACTTTATTTTGAAACCTCAAAAACCATCCATTGATTCAACTTATTACTTTTAGATTTTAAGATAAAATTCTACGGTCAATATGCTTTCTAAACATACAATTTTTTTTCCGACGAGACTTTAGCCAGTGCAAGAAAAGAGAAAATATATTTTAAAAACAACGCCCATTCTAAGGTTCGGTTTTTCTTTTTTTACTGTTATGCTTCCAAAAAAATTCTCGCTAAAGAACTCAAATTCGATTTTTTTTCTTTTACTTCTAATTATTTTTGCTTGAAATTCATGCCTGAAAGACGTTCTTTTACAACAAAAAGAAAAAAAGTAATAAATTGTAGAAACAAGCAATATATTCTCAATATCCTTCTTTCCTCTTTCTTATTCCTGTATTGGCGACACTTCAAGAAGAACAGCATTCTGCTGTTATCTACTGGATGTCTATAATGAGGATGAACTTATTTTTTTTTTTAAGAAAAGAACGTTTTATACGCATGAATTTGAAGAAATAATGATTAGAAATAAATGAAAAAAAAAAAAATGAGTGTGTATTCTTTAGCGAGAATTTGTTGAACAGTAAAAAAGAAAAACTGAACCTTAGTCTTACCAGAGCCCCTTGTAATAGTTTATAAGACTTTTACAAACCGATGACATTATTAGGAATTTTCCAAAAGTAGGTTATGTGGACGGCACAAGATTAAATGATACATATATAAACATGAATTGTTCTAAGTAACTGATATCACTGAAAATAAGTGAGGTTCAGGTAAGCTATGTGAGTTTAAGCATTTGCCTCAATCTCTCATGGCCTAAGAGAAGTGAATTCGATTCCCGCCTTGGCAATAGGAATTTGCTTTGTGACGAACTCATTAAATAAAATCATTAGTCCCACCCTGGGTAAAAAGGGGTGGTAACCTGATTTCCCATTCCAATTAGCCATAGTAGCAAATAGTGGGCATTTCCTTCAAAAATTTGCAGAACAACAAAAATTTCAACCGCTGGAGCAGATAGCCGAAGTGCTCACAATGAAAATTCTTGTTCTATTAATTTAACCCTTCACAGGCAAGGTATATGATAATTACATTGCAGGCAAGGTGGGTCATGGGTGACCCGATCATATTTATAGCAGTATTCTTTAATATTACATATCCTAGGAGGTACTTAAAAATAAAATTAAATAAAGGAAAACAGTTTATAAAGTTTATTGTACTTAACGATATACACGAGTCTATAAAAATTCAACATGTGAAAGATAAATGAGTTCATTTTTATTAATGTAAGGAAAAAGGATCATCCATTACATCAAAATAAGTCGTCCATGGTGAGGTTGTGTAATGTGCGTCATCTCAATCAGCAATACAGGTAATTCGGTTTTTTCTAATGTCATAAGTTTTTCCAATGGACCACTGTTTGGAGGGAAGCCCTGTCCCCCCCCCGGTTGCCTAGTATCCTCATTAGTGAAATTCGTCCTAGCTCGATCAGTTCATGTTGGCCGGTGATAAGAAAAGACGTGCGTCCAGTCCGCAGTTTGGTCCAGCGTGTTTCTTGGTCAGAGAGGAATCTCAACAGATTTCGACACGCGGTGTTCTCGAGAAGGGATACCGTAAAGGTTTGTCTATTCATAATGTTTCCTAAGAAGAAATTTCGATGAGTGGCTTGGACATATCAACGGCCAAGTCATCCTCAGGAAGTCTGGGCATTGACGCAGACAAAACGTTACCAACTCGTAGACTTTTTTCTTCTTAACTGGGGAATCCTGGAACTCATCAAGATCAGGTTGATTATGCGAGTTGTCACTCAAGCTCTTGTAGAATTTGCTCACCAGTCCAAGACCTCACGTCTTCGAGATGCCACTCCTTCCCGAAACTTTTCAGTTGTGTTGAACAGTTGAGCAGTCAGTTCAATAAATTTAAAAAACCATAAATTTACAGAAAAAAAATGATCAATATACCACTCACGAGCTTCAGCAAGGCGGGTCATATGTGACCCAGCTATTGCGGATTCTAGAGTACAGGAAGATTTAAGTTTAATTTTTTAGTCAAGATCAATCAGCTTCCCTCCTAGATGTCAGGAGCAATACTCAGAAGGAGGGTTTCTTGCAAACCCTCACTCCTCCTTCCCCTATTTGCCCCCTTAAAACATTTTAAACACCCTCTGGGTCACCGGCGACCCAGCCTTGCCTGTTAAGGGTTAATTATACTGATATTCCATCACTTGGGAAATATGCTTAGTTATCACAGCCCCTGCGTGACAGGCGTTTTCTTTTATTACACACTTAAGTGCCCATGATAACTCAAATATTTCAGTATGATAATACAATTATTATTATTTATTAACGTCCACTTTTTGCAACTTAGGCTAATCGGGACGGGTTATCTACAGGTTACCACCCTTTTCTAGTCAGGGTGGGATTTTAGGACGTTTATTTTAATGAATTTCGTCACTAAATAATTTCCTTTGCCCAGGCAAGAATCAAACTCGCCACTCTAGGTTTACCAGGTGAGTATTCAACTCATAACTGTCCAAGAAGAAAAACCTGCCTTCTAAATCTACAAAACATATTTTTTACACCTAACCTATAAACAGAGTGTTCAGTAGTCTTTGAATTGAATTTCCCGCGCTCGCTTAGTTCACAAACCCGCCACACATATGGAGATCGCCAAGGCAGTGGCCAGGAGAGGAAACGTCCGCGCTAGCCCACAGGACAGAGCCCGCTTGATCTGAGCAGCCATTACACAGTTGGGATTCACCCGTTACACAGTTGAAATCTATTTCGCTCCAGAGCAGGGGCTTCTCCACTCTCCTGTATTGGTTCTACCGCTACAGTGTAATAGTCTATCTTTCATCCCCCGCAACGCTACCATCATATACGGATCACCGCAACCAGCTTTCACCAGGTGGAAGACAGAATCTCATTGGGAACACAAAATAACACCGGAAGAAGACCCCACTTCATAAAAAGAATATGTTTCCCGCAGGTACCTACTTCTTATAATGCTACGAAAACTATTAAATGAGTACTCATAATATAGGACCGATCGATCATTATATTGTATATATTATTGGCTTGCCGCTAAAGTATTTTATAAAGTTAAATTTCCTTTGTTTCTTTTTCAACCTCTATATCAAGAAATGTTTGGTTCAATTAGACATAAGGTTAGGTTCTGAATCAGCATACTTTAGTATTTAAGTTGTATAAAGTTAGCTGCCTCCTATAAGGCTTATTATATGTTGCTTATTCAATTTCAATATATACTTGATTCTTTGGAGAACTCAAATAGTGACTTGTATTATTTCCCCCCATCTTTCCATAACATAGTAAATATTTCAGTCTTATACTCTCTTATTAATGCCTTTAAAAAGCTTCCCGCCTAAACACAGAGATATAAATATTCCAAAGAGATATAAACACAACAACCCTTCATAACACTCCCTAACAATAAATAAACCTCGTAATTGAGAATTCGGAACTTTGACTAAATTATCAAAGCAAATAAAACACATTACATTAATAATATACATTCTCAAATAACCTTATGGAACCATGTATTTAGCATTTTAAAATATTCAAGATTGACGCTTTTACATTGCGTCAGATTTCGGTGGTCAATTCTGAGATGAATATTGCAGAATAAATCGTAATGGATGCGAGTTATTCACCTATTAATAATTGAAAGATGCCAGATTAGGCACCTGAAGCAGTTGCCACAAGTTTTTAATTCATTCAGGCGACGTCACTTGGCGAAAAGAACTCTGAATTATAATATTAAAAATTGAACAAGATTCTCAGAAGGATTGTCTTATACAAGTGCATTTGGAAATGCATTATGAATATTTGAAAGATGAAGATCAAAATAGTCCCATGCGCCTTTGCCTGAAACGAGGAACTAATGTGAGTAATTAGGATAATGAGATATATTGAAACAGCTAATATATTGAACAGAAAATATTATTTAATTAACATTAATAATTGTTAATGAAATCAACAAATTGATGATGATCAATGGCCGTGCTAGTAATGAAGGAGCGCAGGGGCTGCGTAAACTAAGCAGATTTCCCAAAGGTAGTATTATAAACTTATATTCACTCATGATTACATATTCTCTATGTCGGGGCTCAGGTTGGCCGTGCGAGTTAGAGCGTTGGTCCTAATGTCGCGTGGTAAACCTAGAGTGGCGGGGTTGAATCCCGCCTTGAGCAGTAGGAATTTATTTAATGAAGGACTCACTAAATAAACTCCTTGAACCCACCCTGGCTAGAAAGGGTGGTAACCTGGAGATAACCCGTCCCGATTAGCCTAGTAGCATAAAGTGGACGTAAATAAAAATAATAATAAACAAAACTTTCTCTATGTATATGTAAAAAAAGGGAGGGGGGGATAATTAATTGAAAATACAAGAAAGTTGGAATAACTCTCGTAATACTTAAGATACCAAAAAATGCATGTGTTGCTCCATTGCAGAAAATGAAAAGTTTAACATTTTATTATACGATTCACAACGGAGATATTTTGAATTTCCTTATCCCACCCTCTAAACCACCACAATTCCATGTCCGACTTAAGCCAAAGACAAATAAGATCTTTAGTGTTTACTTAAACCGCAAAGTATAGACTATGGTATAGATCAAATTAAGGATTTCGTCAACAGATTAAAAAGTCCGTCACGCAGGGGCTGCGTAAACTAAGCAGATTTCCCTCGGGAAGTTTAGTAATAGATAAATATAGATACTCCTAACGCAACAACACCGTGAATAAATGATATAATAATACAAACGGAAATAAGAAATGTTTCATCCAATTTCAATAACCTGCCGACAGGAAGCGTTAGGTTAGAAATGTAAACAAACGGGTCGGCCCGGCTCACACCGGAAAGAAAAACAATTACTGAAATATATCAGAATATAACACATTATTTTATTGAGAACTATTTACTATACTCGTATCTAGTAATGTAATTAATAATGAGTCAGAATAATTGTTATCTCAATCAATAAAATTTTAGTAGTCCAAAACTTTAAGATGGGGTCACCACCAGGGCATATTTGCACGTATCTCGTATAATAAAGGTCTCTTGAATACAATTTTTGGTATTTAAACTTCCAATAACGTGATTTATTATGTAGCAGAGTATTGTTTACATAACATGAGTAGAAGTGGCGGTTTGCTGAAAACTGAAAAATGCAAATATCTCGGTTAATATTCAAGATAGAGAAGAAACGCATATAACAATATTTATAGTAAATTTAATTTGCAATAAGATTGGTTATATACCACTTTTCGATCCGATGCATAATAACGGAGAAGATATTTGGAATATTCGAAAATCCCCCTCCTCTAAACCCCCTCCCTCTGGTCCGATTTCAGCCATTAACGAACTTGATCTGTCTTTTTACATAAAACGGTTAAAATATCGAGTATCGTAACGATTAAACAAAAATTGCGACCGCTAGAGCGGTAACAGACAAATATATATATATATATATATAATACGATTTGAACGGACCTCATTTTCGTCATCTACCAGGTAGGATCGATGGACATTTTAAGAAAAATTTCTAAAATTCCGTAATGAGTACAACCTCAATAGCTGATTTCCCTTAAGGGAAAAGCTGCTAAAATCGTAATCGATTGCGTCATCACACGACATGATTCACGTGTCTCACGAAGTAATCATAATTGTTATTTAATCTTGGAATAAAGTGCTTCACGGTGTAACAGCTTATTGCTAATGTGACATGAGTAGGAGTGGGAGTTTGCTAACTGCCGAAATGTAAAATATAGAACTATTTCGGTTAATATTCAATAATGAGAAAACATACAACGACAATTATAAAAAATTACATATGCAATAAGATTGAGTCAATACTTTTTTCCATCCGACCCATAATAACGGAGATATTTTGAATTTTTGAAACTCCCCCTCTAAGACCTCCTTTCCACATGTCGGATTTCAGCCATAAACGAATTTAAACATTCTTTTTCCAATAAAAGATTATATATCGAGTTTGGCAACGATAAAACAAAAATTACGACTGCTACAGCGTTAACAGACAAATATTCTTTTAGTATATTTATAATTTGAACGTACTCATTTTCGTTATTTCCGTGATAGGATCGACAGATATTTGAGAGAATTTTTCAAAAAATCACGTCATAAGTACAACCTCAAAGTGAAATTTGTTTAAACCCATTTAACTGGGTAGTTTACTAAGATTGGTTCTTTAATATTTAACCATCCAACTCATAATAAACGGGAGGATATTTTGAATTTCTAAAAAGTCCTTTCCTCTAAATCAGGCCTCCCTTTTCCATTACCCATTGTCAGCCCATTAACTAACATGATCTTTTAGCAGATTTCCCTTATGGGAAATCAGCTATTGAGGTCGTACTCATGTCGGAAGTTCCGACATTTTTCTTCAAATGTCCATCGAGCATACTTAGTAAATGACGAACATGAGGTCCGTTCAAAACTGTGTGTGTGTCTATATATATATATATATATATATATATATATATATATATATATATAAAATTGTAACCTCTGTCTGTACATTGATTTTTTTCGCGAAATTTCACGATAACTTTTCGTTTCACATGTCATAGACACCATAACTGCATTTTGTTTCTTTGGTGTCTGTTTGTTTGTTTGTTTGTTTGTTTGTTTGTTTGTTTATTTGTTTGTTTGTTTGTTACCTTTTCACGCATAAACGGCTGAACCGAATTTTATGAAACTTGGTATGTATATTACTACTAACCCAACTTAGACTTTAGGCTATATTAATATTCTCTGAGTCGAACAGGAGTGGGGGTTATAAGGGAAGCCTGAAATTAAAAATAGCGATATTTCGATTCCTATTGGTTTTTCGGCAATTATGCACATAACAAAAGTTGTTTATTTTGTCATTTAGAGTAACTTTTGTCATATACCTTTTTTTCGTATACCGAATTATAAACGAGATATACGCAAAAACCTATAACGAATGTGAACAATTTTATTTGAGACGAAAGACCCTACCGAAATGAATAAAACTCGGTATGTGCATTAGTACTAACGCTTTTATTATAATAAGCCATACTAACATTTCTAGGGACGGGCAGGAGTGGGGGTTGTAAGGGAGGCCTGAATTTAAAATAACGGTATTTCGTTTTCTATTCGTTTTTCGGCAAATATGAACCTAACAAAAGTTATTTATTTTGTTATTTAGAGTAACTTTTGTGATATTAATTTTTGGACTTTTAACGAAGTATAAATGAGATTTATACTATAAACCAAAGCGGGAGTCAACTATTTTATTGGGCGCAAACGATTGAACCGAACTTAACAAAAAGCGGTATGTCAATTAGCATTTACTTCTCCCATGATTTAAAAGCTATATTAAATATTTGTCAGGTTCGAACGGGAAGGGGAGGTATTAAGGAGGGCCCTGAAGTAAAAATTCACGATATTTCATTTTCTATGTGTTTTACGGCAAACCTGCACATAAACAAATGTTGTTTACTTTGTTATTTAGAGCAACTTTTGTTTCTTTCACTTATGTTCGTAAAATGAAGTAAATACGGGATATAAGCTAAATCTATAGCGGGAGTCCGACGATTTTATTAGTACTTATTGAAGCGTTTTTTAAGATTGGCCTATTATGACAAAGGATGTTATGTTTTAGCCTTATCTATTTCGATTATTTAGTATAAAGTTTGATTCGGATTAGTGCAGATTATAAATCCCCCTCAACTCTTCACCTCATTTATTTATTATCCCTAGGAAATAACTTTGTTATTTATTTCCATTAGAAATTTAAACTATAAGAGAATTTCCTTTATTTAAATTTGTATAATGTAGATTTAAAAAAAATATCGTTCTGAATTTCCTCAAGGAGTGATAGAGGAAGTAGTAGGGATTCAAACTCTTTGTTATTGGTTCTATACTATCTTATTTCCGATATCTTCATGTTATTGAAACAAATATGTTTATCATAATCAATTTAAACGTTAATGTCATTATGACAAAAGACAAAAATGCTCTTCAACTCGATATGATTGTTTAAAGTATTAACTTAGGTTGCAGGGACGGCTACGATCTCTTCCCCTCGACTAGGTTTTTGAATATAATTGAAATTATTTTTAGGGTAACACTATTATTTAATTCCATAAGGTAGATAAATTATTACAATAATATTTTGAATTAATAATTTAAGGAGAAGAGTGTTGATAGCTCTAATGCGAGAGCGGAAATAGGCGGAGGCTAATAGAGCTAATTGAGTTTACTAATTTCCTGTGAAATGCTGGGCGTTACGGGAAGTGATTACCACTGAGATCTACTACATATTATGAATATAACATTTTTATTTATTCTTCAAATATAAAATTTCTCATTTATAAGTCGCCTGCCTGACCCTCACAGCAAAACATTGCGCGCCAACGGGAAGTGTAGTTGTAAACATTGAAGCCTTGCCCAAAAAAATACTATCATCATTCAGCCTTAAATGATTTCCCGAGCGAAGCCGGGTATCTTAGCTAGTATATATCTATATATATATATATATATATATATATATATATATATATATATATATATATTTGTCTGTTAACGCGCTAGCGCTCCCAATTTTTGTTTGATCCTAAACAAACTTCATATTTTAGCGTTTTTTGTAAAAAAGAAATATCAAGTTCGTTCATCTGAATCGCTGAAATCGGACCGGGGGGGGGGGTTTAGAGGGGAGGATTTTCGAAAATTCGAAATATCTCCGTTACTATACGACAGATCTAAAAGTTTTACATAAACAATCTTATTGAAAATTAAATATACTATAAAGATTGTTCTATACATTAATTCTCTATCTTGAATATTAACCGAGATATTTGCATTTGTATTCTGCGTGTGGTTACCAGTAGGCTATGTTCCGAGTTTCCGCCGAGAGCTCTGGCGGCCGTTTCCATAACTATCGTCCCACGTGAATAGGTTTAGAGGTTAGGTTAACTGTTTTTGGGGGCTAGAAACTACCTGGTTATTACGCCCAAAATAATGTTTTACCTTTAGAGGTTTCTTACTACTACAGTTGTTATTAGGCAGATTTCTCTATTGTAAAACTTCACGTGGGAAATCCGCTTAGTTTACGCAGCCCCTGCGTGACGGACTTTTTTGTTTTACATTCACTTTATGCAACTAGGCTAATCGGGACGGGTTCTCTACAGGTTACCATCCTTTTCTAGCCAGGGTGGGCACAAGGAGTTTATTTAATGAGGCCGTCATTAAATAAATTTCTACTGCCCAGGGCGGGATTCGAACCCGCCACTCTAGGTCTGCCATGGGAGATTAGGACCAACGCCCTAACTCGCACGGCCAACCCGAGCCCCTTAACATGATCTTTAGCGTGGCATAAAACAGTCAAATACCGAGTATCATATAAAATATATATATATATATATATATATATATATATATATATACATATGTATGTAAAATAAAGTCCTTGAGTCCACCCTGGCTAGAAAAGGGAGGTAACCTGTAGATAACCCGTCCCGATTAGCCTAGTTGCATAAAGTGGAAAAAAAAGAAAAAAAAAGATCATGTTAGTTAGTGGCTGCCATGTGTAATGGAAAAGGGGCCTGATTTAGAGGAAGGACTTTTGAAAATTCAAAATATCTCCGTCATTATGAGTTGGATGGTTAAATGTTATAGAACCAATCTTAGTAAACTACCCCATTGGTTTTTAGCAAATTTCACCAAGTAAATATTTAAGACCTTTGTTTACTTTTGGATTCACTTGAACATTTATTTTCCTTCTGAGAAGATGAGCTAAAGTTAGGATTCGAGTAAGACAAATGTCCTGGGCTAAGTTTTCCAATTGAAAATAGCCATTGGGGGTGATAGAGATGGGTAATTTATCCGGAAAGGTTGGTCGGAGAACAGGTGCATACTTCTGTCTTGCCTTGATTGTCAATGGCGAACCATCTCCAACTGGGGAAAGGGGTTATAACTCCTTTCAGTGCATCATCCAGTAAGGCCAAATTATAATTAGTGGCCTCTTTCTAATGATTAAATCACAACAGAAAAGATTCTCCAGTACTACAACTCAATCATCCTCAGATATTTAGACTTGGAAGCTCTTCTAGTATTGCAGTATATATATTTAGTAACAAGATTTATATATAATATAAATATATATATATATATATATATATATATATATATATTTTTATATATATACGATACCTATCCCTGTAGTATAAAGAAAAATGAGGTACGTTCTAAACATTTTACCTGTGCCCACTTCCGGCTCATTTTAATATTAACAAATAATTCTGTTTTTTTAGTGAATGCAAACTTTATAAGTACGACGAAGATACCATATATTGTTCAAATTAAACTAATTACATTTGGAGATAAAATTTCAAATATGTAAACGCAACCGTACGTTAACGTTTATGTTCGGCAAAAACCCCTGTGGGCTGAGATATATATATTATTATATAAATATATATATATATATATATATATATACTGTTGCGAAAATTAAATACATGAAATAATCTTTTTCAGAGAAAACAGAGAGAGAGGAGTCGCTTAATGTTTGGAAAAGTGTATGACGTAGATCAAATAGAAAACACGACCAAATGTCCTAGGTTCCTACCACGTATAATTCCAGCCAGAACGTCGAGGGGTCTCCAGACTAATTTCCCCTTTGATGTTCAAATGAGTCCGCCGCCCTATATAAAGAAGGCTATAGCTAGCCGCTGAGCGATGTGAGTTTTATATGGCATCAGCGATCTTGATGTTCACATCTGTGCTACCTGTGCGACTTTAGTGCAGTGCGAGTAGTGTTGTTTAGAAAGAATAACAAAGTTGTGTGCCTGTGTACTGTATAAGTAACAGTTTATAGTGCCGTGTTTTATACAGACAGTGAGCAGTATCCGCGAAGTTAAAGGAGACAGTGAAACGTGGACCCGCGTAAGTAAGGGACAGTGCAGTGCCGCGAAGCAAAGAGGGGTGACCAGTTGCAGTAGCCGTCATTCTAGCTGAAATTTCAGTGGACACCGTTTTGAAGTGATATTGTTGGACTGTTGTAATGTCTGAAGAACAGTGGAACGCTAATCAGTGTATACAATGTAAGTTGTAATTTTAGACAATAGGTTTATATCACATAAACTTTTTTATGGCTCCTCAACAATATTTATTTTCTTATAACACGGTGAGCGCTTTTTTCGGGGGACTCTAAATCCCCATCCATTTAGTTAATATAAGAATTAATTACACAAGTGTATGTGTTGTCATTTGTGTGAAAAAATTGGTTGCAAGTGCGTAAAACTGTGAAACTTATTGCGAGTATTTTAATTTTGCTAATCCAAAAGAGAAACTTTTATTAAAAACGTTTATTTACTGAGGTTTTGGTAATAAAAAACGTAACAATATCTATATATATATATATTCATATATATATCATTATATTAATACAATATTTATCTATATAATATATATTATAATTCACAGCAGAGAGGAGAGAGAGTGTATTATGGATAATACAACCATTTACAAAGAAAATAATATCATAATTACTATGTTTTAGCGGAGACTGTTTACCTAACAAGTTAAATACAGCTGAGGTCTTATACTTCATTGATTGCGAAATTTATTAAAAACAATATGTCTTCACTAATGTCCATCGATACCTACGTAAGATGAGACAAAATGTGGATTCCGTTTACATTTGTCTGAGTACCCGCCTTTGCACCGCTCATTTTACTCTTACCCAGTCTGCAATTTAGGTTCAATGTGTGCTTACCAAATCTCGATATATAATTACATTTTACATATACTAAATATAAAGATCTAGGATTTCGTGCTAAACGGTTTTGGAATCGAACTGTTGTCCTGGAGTGGTTTTTTGACGGAGACAGGAAATTTCGAAAATGTCCGAAATCTATCTTCGATTATTTCACGTTTGGATTCTTACAAAAACTGACCAAATTTTATCTTTGCTAATAAAAACTATCCTATACATGTACAGTTATATACATATTTTCTGTGCCATGAATAATTAACTAAGATAATTTTGGCGATGTTTTATAGTTCTTCAACCCCTAAGTATAACCCCCATCTCCTTAAACTCATTGTCATATTATACAAAGACTGCTGTATATTTAATGAATCACTTTTATTCCATTCATAAATTATCAAATTGTTGTTTTTATCAAGAAACCTTTATTGTGCGAGATACACGCAATTTCCTCAGGTGTTGAGGTTAATACAATTTAAATATTTTACGTTGTTGTTTGGAAGATGTTAACTTGATCTATACCATATATCGTTATTTTTTAAAACTTTTTCTGTCAACAGCAATAAAAAATTAGTGGGGGGTTTAGAGGAGGGGTATTATTCTAAAAAATTATACTCCCATTTATTATATGAGTTGGACTCGAAAATTATTAAGTAGAACCAATGTAGTTTTACTATACGGACAGATTCTGTATTTATTGTCTACATATTACATTTTTTCTCACAGTATTAGAGTTATTAGTACTTTCTCGGTTTTTTTTTCCTTCAGTAACCCCCTCCCTTTTAGCAGATTTCGCTTAAAGGAAATCAGCTATTCAGGTCGAACTCATGACGCGATTTTCGAAAATATTTCTTCAAATGTTCATCGAATCCTACCCAGGAGATAAAAGAAAATGAGGTTCCGTTACACTCAAATTCTTATATATATATATATTTTGTCTGTTAACGCTCTGCCTGTCGCAATTTTTGTTTGATCGTTACGAAACTCGATATTTAAGCGTTTTATGTAAAAAGGATAGATCAAGTTCGTTAATGGCTGAAATCGGACAAGAGGTGAGGGGGGTTTAGAGAGGGGGGGTTTACGAAAATTTAAAATATCTCCGTTTTTATGCATCGGATCGAAAAATTGTATAGGACCAATCTTATTGCAAATTAAATGCACTATGAATATTGCTAATTTACATTTATTCTCTATCTTTAATATTAAACGAGATATTTGCATTTTTATTTAGTGTGTGGGACATGTGATCGGGTACAGTTCGGATTAGGTCGGCCGCTTTCGGTAACTACTCGGCTCAGGTGGAAGCTTCCTCTAACCTTA